>CALZFC010000009.1:572500-687500 GCA_945643635.1 Allodiplogaster sudhausi
TCATACCTGGCTCAACTCTCTCTTTCTTTCTCCCTCTCTCCCTCTCTCTCTCTTTCTCTCTCGCCCTCTCTCTCTCTCTCTCTCTCTCTCTCTCTTGCCCTCATCATCATCATTACCTTGAGAGATGAAGCCCGTCGTGCCTTTTCTCCCTCTATTCGCGTTGCGGCCTGCCACTAATCTTCTTTCCACATGTTTGGCCATGCCCCAGCTTCTCGGACCATTTCGCCGGCCCGGAATGCAAGCGTTTGTCTCCCTACCGGACAGAGGTCAATGGCTGGAGGGCCTCCTTTCCTCCACCCGGTAGCGGGCCCATTCTCTCTCTCTCTCTCTCTCTCCCTCTTTCTCTCACCTTTCTCTCATTCTCTCTCATTCTCTCTCTCTCTCCTCTCTCGCTCTCTCTAATGAATCCCCTTGTTGCTCTGCAACCTTCTTAGCAGGCTGCAAACACCCGGATAGTATTCCATTCATTCATTACTCGCCTACGTTGTTCTTCCGGGTTTATGGAGCCTTGGCATTTCCTTATTTTCGGTGTAAAGCCAGCCATCCGTAGGCCGACCGACGCCGGGCAACCGCTCGAATCTTTGACCAATTGCGACGTGAACCAAGCGGAACCACACAACGCATGCACACACTATGTAGTATTCAGTGACCGGGCTGCTGATTACGACAAGAAAAGTGTGGCCGCCGTTTCGTGGTTTCCGCACAGGCCATTAAGCACATACTTCCTTCTTTGGAGTCCTGCAAAGTAGACTAACATACCAATGATGTCTTACTACATCCTTTGAATATCACGTTCTCAGAAACACATGTTGTCATTTTGGTGAGCCCAATGACAGGCTTACAGTGTATGACTAAAATGCTATTTCAACGTCATTTTAAGCAGCTACAGTATCCGGCTGCTTACTTCCTTGTTAGGCGACCGACAAATTTAATTACGCAATATCTTATGTATGTATGTCACGGCAACTTTTAGACTCTTCAGAAAGACAACGTTTTGGTGATCCCAATGATCGGCTTACAACGTATGATTAAGGTGCTATATCAATGTAGTAGTAAGCAGCTATAGTATCCGGCTGCCTACTTCCTTCCTTATAAGGCTATCGACAAATTTAATTACGCAATCTTTTTATAAGCCTTTTACCGTATATCACGGCAACTTTAAGAATCTTCAGAATGAAAACATTTTGGTCTCTTGGTGAACCCAATGATCGGCTTACAGTATCACGGCGGCAATTGTTAGACTTTTGAAAGCAAGCCACGAAGGCATGTACGCACTTAACCGGCTAAGTGCGGCACTAAGGGATCAATTTTGTTATTTCATATATGGCTCTAGGCTCATTGGCCAAGCCGTCACAGATAATGAGCCTGGAAGTTTGATTATGTGATGAGAGAGCCGACTAGGAAGTATTCGTTCCGCATAAACATCGGGGAAAGTTCTTCCTTCCCTCGTCGCCGTCTTTCTCGGAATGGCTTTTGTAATAATTGGCCCTTCGTCGTCTCCTATTCTTTGCTCCTTGCTCTTCTGTGGCCACTTCACTCCTGCTGACTTGTTATCTGTCTCCGACTCAGCTTGCCATTATTTAGCAATTTTTTGTTGCAGTGTTTTAGGAACACCATTGTTATACAAAGCATTTTCGCTCTATTTTTTTCCCTTTTTTATTGAGGGCCTGAACTATGCTCTCTTTCTTCCTACATTACTACTCCTCTCTCTCTCTCTTTAAGGATGCCCTGCTGCCGTCTTATTGTTCGAAAGTTGCAGCCACTCGGATAGTATTCCATTCATTACTCGCCTGCTTACAATTATTCTCTTTCGAGTTTATGGCCTTGTTATTCTCTTACCTTCAGGGAAAAACCATGGTGCTATGGGAGTTGGAGGGCCAGTATAATTTGTTTTCTTTTTCGCTCAAATCGCGCACAGGGATTTCTCGAGCATGGGGAACCCGAATATCGCGTTTGTTTTGTACTCCTATGCGTATAAAAAAAGTTACCGTACACGAGGTGTGCCGACGCCGGCAACCGACCGAAACTTTGGCCGAGCTTCTCGGAATACGACGTGGACCAACCAAGGCCACCGCGGTCTCTCAACGATTGTCCACACTGCTATTCAGTAACCAGACAGGAGGATACCGCTGATTGCGACAAGGAAAAGGTAGTTGTTTCTGCAGGCCGACTTCCTACAGACTAGCTCACCAAAGATGGCCGCCGCATATTTTTCATCGTTCAAATGTCACCTTCTCAGACAGGCTTACAATCTGTCGACACAGTTTCTCAACGTATGTTGTAAGCTGCTACAGTATCCTGCGCAGACTTCGTGTAGGCGGCACTGTCAGCTACGCAATCTCTCTAAGCTTTTATGCACAATATCTCGGATGTCACAGCAAGCTTTAGACTCTTGATATTCTTTATTACTAGTAACTACAGGAAGACATCCACTCGCTAATCGGCTCATCTACGACTGTAAGGGATCAATTTGTTTGTTATTTCTTTTCTTGCCTTGTGGGTTCATTGACAAAGCCGGCAGGTAATCAGTATTGAAATTTGATTAGCCGATGAGCATCCTACATACTAGAAAGCGCATTCATTCCACATAAATACAGGAAATAGACGTCCCTCGCCGCCGTCTTTCTCGGTATGGTTTTTGTAATTGGCGGCCGTTCCCCGTCTCCTACTTCTTTGGTCCTCTGTCCTCTTCTGTGGCCACTTCACTGTGCTGGAGACACTGTGGAAAGCATCTCTTCACTTTTATCTGTCTCCCTCCGACTCAGGTTGCCCCTATTTAGCCTTTTTTTATTCCAGTGTTTTTGGAACAACGACGGTTCGACAAATTGTCAAAACCCGCAAAACAAAGAATGTTCGCTCAATTAGACAGCGGTTTTTCTTCTTCTTTTTTTTTCGTTTAGAGCCTACTCTAACCTCTCTTCCTTCCTGCTACCCTTCTACTCTCTCTCTCTCTCTCTCTCTCTCTCTCTCTTTCCCTCTCCCTGTTGCTGTCATTCTCTCTTTCTCTTTCTCTCTCTCTCTCCCTCTCTTTTCTCTCCCTCTCTCTCACCCTACGAACTGGCAGGTTCTGCATGAGGGAGAAGCAAATGTCACGTGCAGCATCCTGAAGATGTGGGTGTGAGAACTCGGTAGGGAGGGAAAAATAAGAGATGGAGAACAGAGAATGTGTAAGAGAGAAAGTCCGAGAGTAAGAGAGAGAGAGAGAGGTATAGAAAAAGAGAACGAGAGAGAGAGAGAGAGAGAGAGAGCGAGACATCTTCTTCTACTTCCTAGCTGTCAAGCTCGCGGTCAACCTTGAAGCATGTCTCGATCTTGGATGTTTAAAGAGGCTGCGTGAAAACTTTGAAGCCAACTAACGCTTTGGAATTTTGTGAAGATCCCCGGATTCTGACGATTAGGAGGCTTTTTAGTGTCTAATTTTTTTAGGCCACCACCGAGACTTCCCATTTTTGAGATGTTTTTGCCTGTGTGCCGTTGACTTAATCCGCGGCGTCGTCGTCGTCATTCATTAGGCATATCGTAAATCAAAATACCCATTTTATCCACTCTCTTTTTGAGATGGATTAATTTCTCTTTTATTCTGCTGTTGTTTTGGTAGTCTTTAATTTCAGCAGACTAGTCTAATTCTAGTGAACTTGTGAAATCGTTCACTGCACTTTCTAGCGCCCCCCCCTCCTCTCCTTCCGCTTCCTTCCAATACATTCTTTATTACTTTATCCAGCCGACGATGTTCTTGCAGAACGAGCAGATTAGCAGAAAAAGGAGATCAACGGATATCCTTGTTGTAGTCGTTTTTTTCTTCCTCCCACTCTCGTTCTCTCTCTCTCTAACTCATTCTCTCGCTCTCTTCTCTCTCCATCTCTACCTCTCTCTCTCTCTCTCTCGGGGATTCTTTTAAGATCTTTCCTAAGACATGCATGTGCTCTGCAAGCCGAGTCTGCCCTCGCCAAGAGAACTCCAATTGCGAGAAGATTCTTCGTCAACCTCTGCGACAATCTTTCTCTCTCTTCTCTCTCTCTATTTCTCTCTCTCTATTTATCTATCTTTTTCTCTCTCTCTCTCTTCTCTCTCTCACACTCGTTTCTACTCTCTGTTTAGACTGTTCCCAGTTTCTTTTAAGTTTTGCATTCTCTTGGCCTCTGCAGTCAGCCGTATTTCCGGTGTGGCTCCAACATATCGAGAGAGTGAAAGAGAGAGAGAGAGAGAAAGAGAGAGATACTCCCGTTGCACTTTCTCCGTTCTTTCTAATGTCTCTAACTACACATTCTTCCCTCTCCCCTTCTCTTTCTCACTATCTTTCGAAGCATAATTCTATTCCTCGAAATGTTTCCTGTCTCTCTCTCTCTATCTTCACTATTTTTCTCTCATCCTCCCTTCACTTGCCTATTTCTCACTCAATTCTCCCTCATCATAATGACATATCGTTCCTCGATATCTAATCCCCGCCCCTCTCATTAAATATATCTTATTAGCAGCAACCCTGCAAGGAGGCAGCACATGGGCGGCGTTTATTCATGGCTCTCCGAATCTTTAGCTCTGTTCCCAAAAATTTTTTTCTGCAGAGCAAGATTATCCCTTGCCCGGATGTGTGCGGATATCAGTGTGGAATATGATGCGCGACAAGTCGCCCTTCGGCTGGCTCCCTAGTCCCTCCTCTTTCCGCCCCATTCTGAATAGCAGAAGATTTCATCTGTTCACCCTTTATCTCGCCCTCTCACACATGCATATTTTAAATTTTTCGCTATTCTCTGTTTCATTCGACCTCTCGTTCGCTTTATTCTCGCAGACCTTCTCTCTCTCTCTCTCTCTCTCTCTCTGTTTCTCTGTCTCTCTCTTTCTCTCTTTCTCTGTTTCTCTCTCTCTCTTCCTCTCTCTCTCTCTCTCTCTCTCTCTCTCTCTTTCGGTCTCTCTCTCTCTCCCTCTTTCTCAATATTCTTTCCAGGACAGACTTCATTTCCTAGTTGTCACACCGACCTCCTGCGGTGCACGTCAATGTGTACTCCTGTCTGCTTGGCGTTCAAATTGAAAGGGCATCACATAGTGGTTAAGGACGAACGAGGAAATCCCATTCTTTCCCACCCTTTCTCTCTCTCTCTCTCTCTCTCCCTCTCTCTCTCTCGTCATACAATCTCCGCCTCTCTACCCTTCCTCTTTCTCTATCTCTCTCTCTCTCTCTCTCTCTCTCTATCTCTCTCTATCTCACTCTCTCTTCATCTCTGCCTCTTCATCTTGTCTCACTCATCAAAGATTCCCCCAACTCTCCTCCTCCATTTTCTGCCTCTCTGTTTACAGTCTTCTCTCGAATGGCACAGAAGCCTCTTGCTCTCACAAACAAGCACACCACTCGTCCTCAGCGTGACTCCTCCCCTCCTCCCCTCCGCCCCTTCGCCTACTTCAAGCAGTCTCTCTCCACTTCTGCTTCTGCAAGTTGACGAGCAGTAGTTGTTGCAAACCCATGCCTTTTGCGGCAAAGCAGAGTGTCACTTTTGCAAAACTTTGCTTTAGCGCACGACAAAATGAGATGATTGAAGTCTAGTGGAGAGAGAGAGAGCGAGAGAGGGAGAGAGAGATAAGGAAAGAGAGCGAGAGAGAGAGTGAGAAACAGAGAAAGGAAGAGGAAGAAAACAGGAAAGAGAGCCATCCACGCATCGTCCGCTCTCCTTATCCTCTTCAATACGGACAAAAATCAGGAACATTCTCCACACATGTCATGCGCCCCAGTTAAGAATCATATTTTGTATTTATTCTGGCGTGTTTGTATTCTGGTGCCAGGGACTAATAGTAATATCAATGGGGCTCTTTTTCTCTTTCCTCTCTTAACTCATTAGCTCTGATCTCTGTGAAACGTACTATTAATTGAAAAATTAATTGAAAGGAGATAGAAAGGGCACAATGGCCGTTCTTTTGTCTCGGCCATCGTACTAAGCGTGTACTTTTCGTCAACTATTCGTCAATTTACAATTCACAGTCCGAGGAGGCGGGAGGGAGTGAGGGACAAAACGGTCTTCTATTCTAAGTAAGAGCGGTCTTGTACTTCCTCATCTTCTCACGACTCGGTCGGCCTCCGGGCAGAGCCACCGATTAGGCCACTTGGCTCTCTCTTCTGAAAAGGCGCGCAACGCAAGCTTGAGACATCCGAAGAGGTGTCCTTTCTTTCCCCTTCTTTCTTTCTCTCTCTCTCTCGCCCTCTCTCCCCTTCTCTCTCACCTCCCTCTCTCTCTCCTCTCTCTTCTCTCCTCACTCTCTTCTCTCCTTCTTTGTCTCCACTCAACAAGTCCGCAACCCTTCCTTCCTCAGTCTCCATCCAAACTGATTCCCCGTCTTCTGTACTAATTGCACCGTGAGCAAGTACACACTTGTATGCAATGTGCGAAAGTCCGTCGTTGACAATTACACTATTCCGCTCTTGTCTTTTTTCGAAACTTCTCTTTCCCGCTCTCATGTTTTCTGTTGTATTTTTTGTCGTTGCGCAGTCTATCAATTTTAATTGTGTAAAGCGAATTTCATTCAGTCTATCAATTTTAATTGTGTAATTTTCATTTCTTGAATTTCATTTGACGTTGCACCGCTTCCGCGATTTCATCGGCGTAAAGGGCCGCCAATGTTTTTGCAGAACCAAAGGAAGAAGCCATGACGGCATTCAACCAGTCTTTTGCTCTCTCTCTCTCTCTCCCTCTCTCTTTCTCTCTTTCTCTGTCTCTCTTTCATTTGTTTCTTTCGTTCGGCTGCAGTCTATCGCGCCATTTTTGTACTCTATCCCGCGCTCTCACGCTCTCTTTCTTAAATTCTTTTCAAGTTCTCTTCTAACTCTCTCTGTCACACTCTCTTTCTATCTCTCTCTCTCTCTCTCTTCATCTCTTCTTCCGGTCTTCTGATTCCTCTCCTCAACTCTTGTTAGCGTTTTGGGAGACTCTCAGCATTGTTCCTGATTTGAGTAGACAGACGGGAGAGAGAGAGGGGGAAATAAAGAGAGGTTGCGAGAGAGCGAGAGAGAGAGAGAGAGAGAGAGAGAAAGGAAGGGGAGTATGTATTTGTAACTCAGAGTCAGAGAGTGAGACATTGGAATATGATTCTCGTCTCTGTGGAAGAGAAAGTACAAATCGCGGGCAGATGAAGAGGAGTGGCCCTTCAGAAAGAATTATGGACTTGACTCCTGCAAACTGAGAATGAATCTAGTAAGCCGGAGTTAGAATAGAGAAAGACGCTCGAAAGTAAGCCTGGCAAGATGAAAGGGCAAAGAACGAGAGAGAGAGAGAGAGAGAGAGAGAGAGAGAGAGAGAGTAAGCGGGAGAGAGAGAGCGAGAAAGCGTCAGAGAGAGAGAGAGAGAAGAGAGAGAGAGAAAGCAAGAGAGAGAAAGCAAGAGAGAGATAGAGTGAGAGAGAGAGATAGAGTGAGAGAGAGAGAGATAGAGAGAGAGGAAGATAGCGAGAGAGAGTAAGCGGGAGAGAGCGCGAGAAAGTGGTAAAGAGAGAGATAGAGAGAGGGAAAAGTATAAAAAAAGGTCGTTGACATAATGAGACGAGTGAGAGGCATATGGAAGTTACATTGAGCAGCCAATGGCCAATTCTGTAGTATGCTCTCATTGTAGAGTTGTAGCCCATTGTGGCAAAAAAAAACGCAGCGTAAGAGTCCAGCCCGTCGAAAGGTCAGAGATGCTTTATCTGCTGCAAAGCTCTCTGGGTGTATTCACTGCGTGTTTCTATCTGGCTACCGTAGGTACACGCTTCTCGCTAGGAAAAGTGTGGGCGCGAGACATATATGTATTAATAGACTCACATTTTTCAGACCATGTTTACGCTTTTTTCATTACTCATAGTATTTTGAAAATGTCACAAGTGTTTATGTGTGTGTGTGTGTGTGCACAGACAGTAATTTAAATATCGCACGATAACGGAAGAAGGAGGGTCTTCCTGTTGAAAGAGTTGTAATGTCGCTAATGCACAAATTTTACTAGAATCAAACAAGATACAAACAATTTGGATGATTGTGAATGAGTGAGTGATCTCTAAAAAAAAGAGAAAGATACTTACTATGTGCAGGAGGAGCGCGAAATGCTCTGCATAAGTGCCTGGCCCATTCCATTAGGGCTTAGATTAGAAGTCGATCTTTCAATTTTGATATTCAGTCTAAATGGCGAACGATTGGCGACGTTTTTGGGGTTTTTGGCGTGTTTTTATTCCCAGCTGATGCTGCTTACTATCTTTGACAGAGGACAGTGCGCGAGCCTTGTCAATGTTGCTTCTTTGTCTTTCTTCCTTCCTTCCAAATCCATTCTGTGTGCCGGCCATCTCTCCTCTGCCTCTTTCACCTCCCCACAGCCTCTTCTCCTAGGCAGCTCTTCTTCGTCAATCCACTGTGTTTAATCCGGCCTGTGAGAGAGAGAGAGAGGAAGAGAGAGAGAGAAAGCGGAAGAGAGAGAGAGAGAGAGAGAGAGCGGAAGAGAGAGAGAGGAAGAGTAAGGGAGAGAAAGAGAGAGAAAGAGAGAGTGGAATAGAGAGAGTCAGACAGAGGGACGTGAAGAGAATGAGAACAGTGAATCGGATGGCGCTCGTGATCTTCGTGCCCCATTCTCGGCTAGTCCATTTATCTTTCCGTAGCAGAAGGCCGAATAACACATTCCTCGTCGTTCTCTGTCCCCTCTGTTTCTCTCTCTCTCTCTCTCTCTCTCTCTTTGTATCTCTCTTCTCTGTTTCTCTTCGTCTCTCTACTCTCTTTCTCACCCCTCTCTAATCTCTCTCTCTCTGTCCCTTCCACAAAAGGCATTCTTTGCTCTGCTGCACTTCCTCCGTCTTCCGTATTCTGTTCGCGTCCGTGTGACACTCATCTCAGCCGCACTAATTTCCGTGTGGCTCCTTGTTATTATGATGAGAGAGGAAGACAATCTCATGAATGAATGAATGCATGAATGAATGAATAGATGAGCGAAGCTGCCAACAACACCTCCAGCCTCCTCCTGCTGTTCAACTCCTCATCGACAACATGGCCCTCGCCATCCTCCTCCTCCGTCGATGAACAATACTCCAACTACCTAACTGTCAACATCTCCTTCTCACAGCCGAAATGGCTTGCCAAACCTGTCAGTGTCCCGAATTTATTTGAAGTTAATTATTTAAAACTCAAAACTCCACTTCAGTCTTATTATTTTGTAAAATGCCTTTTGAGCGGATTGACCGAGTGTTAAAAATCCCACAAATTCCAAGGAATGAAAAGCTTATACCCAACGGACTGATCTCTCTTATTATCGAACTTCTTTTCAAATACTTGGTATTTTGCAAAAGCTTCTTTATGACACCCTTCTGAATAGAAGAGGCTTTGTGAGGAGTGCATGCAACAATCGGACCACGGCGAAAACGCACTTCGATTCATGGATATCGCTCTATTTTTTTCTATTTCCATTGTCCTCTCCTTTTTTTGCGTTGCACATTGAAGCTTATTCTTCTTGCAAAGAAACAAACTGATACAGATTTGCATTTATGATTCTAAATCTTCTTGACACTTAACAACTGCTTCTTGGAACCTGCTAATTTACGTGTATGCAAAACATTCAGCTTCATTTATCCAAATATCCACTAAGCACCACAAACCTAGACGAAGTTTACTTGGATTGGAAGCCACAGTCGAAACCATGCAGCATCCGTTTTTTTAATCGAAATTGAGGAAGACAGAGGAGACATAATATCAACTGCACATATTTGTATGTACATATGTATGTTTATAAACATAACTTTGTATAATCTTTCAAGAATATATTCCAAAGATCATCGTTGAAGGTATACGGTGCTCTTTGAAGGTATACGGTACTCGTTAAGGTGTACGGTGTCGCCGCACCGATGATCGTCCTCCTCACGCTCATCACGAACACCCTCGTGATTCTCGTGCTGTCGCACAAGAATCTGCGCACTCCCACCAACTTCATTCTGCTCTCCATGGCAATCACGGAGCTAATGACAGGTTCACTACCCGCGCCTAGTCGAGTGGTGCCCATTAGGTGTTCTTCTACGTCATTCCACTTTTTTTTCCTCCCTCCTCCCGACCACCAGACAAGCGCGTATTCTGAAACGACTTAGTCGGTCGAAGGTCGTTGAGGCCACACACTCTTGGGAACTGGTGGGGGGGGGGGGGGAAGAGGAAGAAGACAGAACAAGAAAAGTCTGGCAATCGGTTGGGTAAGGAAGGAGTCTCTCAATGAGTGAGTCTCTCTCTCTCTCTCTCTCTTTCTCTCTCTCTCTTTCTCTCTCTCTCTCCCTCTCTTGTCCCCGACCAGGGAACGTCGTCGTCAGTGCGGGTGGAGCCGAGTGGCCTTCCTTCTTCTTCTGAGCCTTCTTCTTCTCCTTCTTCTCCTCTCCACTCTCTTCCCGCACACCTCGTGCCCGATTCCTTAAGCAGACGGCACTTAGGAGGGCAGCGAAATTAAAGGGATGCCGAGATTCAAGGAGGGGGACGGTTGGGTTGAAAGAAGCTTGCACCGTTAAACCGAAGGGACGGAGTGGGCAGGAGGGGAGGCATATTAGAGCTACAGTCGACGAGAGAGAGGAAACAAAGGGAGAGAGAGGATTGAGAGAGAGGATGAGACATAGAGAGAGCAGGAGAGAGAGAGGGTTCGAGAGAGCAAAAGAAGAGAGCAATCATGACGGGGTAGACCGGCTGGCCGGCCTGCAGTTGAGAGTCGAAGCTCCCATTAGAAAGTGTTGCAGGCGTGCATATTTCATGATGCACCCGAATGGATGACGAGAGGAAGAGACGTTTAAGGAGGAGAGAGGAGTGTGATGTAGGGAATGTGTCAGAGAAAGAGAGAGAGAGAGAGAGAGAGAGAGAGGGAGAGGGATAGAGAGAGAGGGAGAGATAGAGAGAGAGAGAGAGAGAGAAAGAGATGGAGAGAGATTAGCCGAGACGGGGGTTGACAGAGACAAGTGAAGAAGGCTGAACGGCATCGTCGCAGTCTCTCTCAACTTCACTTTTGCATGCCATCACAGTCATATGACTTTTCGAGTTGTAACAGAAGAAAAAGGGGAAGTCAAGACTAATTGGCCTCTGATGTCTGTGACAGGGATCGGAGAGAGACGAGACGAGACGATGTACAGGAATGGGGGGGGGGCTTGAAAAAAACACTTATTTATTAATATGCTGGGACAAGATGATATGTAGATAGCATATTGCCCCCGGAAGTTAAAGCTATGTACATAAGCTACCTACATATAAGTATACCACGGGGTTTGAGCAGCAAGGTCTTCAAATGTTTTTTTTAAGCAAAAACGATGAGAAATCTTGCACACGAGGATATAAACACTTGACAAATGTATCACTCTTGTGGGATACTGTATATGTATGTATGTAAGAGTGATCTCTGTATGGGATAATTAATTAATTTTCTGCACATACGCACATACATAAATGTCCTTAACCATAAGAATGACTCCTTCAGGGCTGTCTTCATCGCCATGGTTTCTGTACTACTACACATTTGGCGGAGTCGAGCATGATGAGACGGCTGGACTGCCCGAATTCTGGTGTCGGTGGCATGGCTTCTTCGCTGTCCATCTTCCAACCATGTCAGTTCGGAAGCGCCTACTCTGTACCCCCCCCCAAACCCATAAAATCTCTCTCTTGCTCAAACGTCACTTAATGGAGGGCGATCACCGAAAAATTATGTGATATCTCAAATTGCCGAGGCCCTTCTCACTCTCATTCTCGCGTTTTATTTTCACGCAGCGATTTTGTGTGACCTGTGAAATAGCACACGCGATATTGAGAGTGAGGAATCACAGGGCAGACGCGGCAATTCGAACTGCATTAAATATGTTTCGGTGATCGACCGCCTTTAAAGTAGAATGTGTGCTCCTGGCGATTAGCAGAGAATATTCGTGGAAGCATTTAAGGAATTCAGTGCTGTCTGCAAAATGTGTACGCGTTTGTAACACCCACCAAGAAAGAAAAAAAAAAACATTTTTTTTCTCGAGAGTTCCTTGATCATCAATCGGGAGCCAGTTTTCCTCTTGCTTTTGCCATTCGTGAATCTGATTAGGGAAAAAGCTAAGCGACATACTGTGCAAAAAAAATGAATTAAATTTGTCACCCACGCCCATCCTCTGAAATTCGGAGTGGAGAAGTGGTTGTGACGACGAAGAGCCGGGTTTCCATTTCTCTCTTCCATTCCGAAGGCACATGGATGAATCTGTGTGGGAGAGTCCTCTTCTCTCGCCCACCACAAGAAGCACTCGAAATACACGGAGGACTAGACACTCGCAGACTCTCTCAATTCGCTTTCAAGCAACTTCATTTCTGTTTCATCATTTCTCAAGAAGAGTCTCTTTCTCTGCTGCTAGCATCCTCACATGGCTTATAGAATGTGTCATCTATCACTTCAATTCCTTTTGCTTCAATGCTTCTTCCCACAACAGCAAAACAGAAAACACTTCACCTCATTCATACCTACACATGTATATTCATTCTTAAATGTGGATGGTAGGATTAAATAGCCTCTGAAGACTAAAAGAAAACCATTCAAGCATATGTAATATATGTAGCTGGTAAAAGCAAGCTGCGTAATATAACATTTGCCTTCTTGTCTCTTTGTTTATCTCGATAGGCCGAAGAATATGCATGCGACAGAAAGCCTGATAGACTGCCCGTGTTTTTCAAGTGTCATTCAGGCCGGGGGGTGCATATTAGGATGTGCTGCCTGTGCGCAAAAAGCTACAAATTAAAGGGAACTTCGCTTTCTCTCACTTTTCCTCTTTCTCTCTCTCTCTCTCTCTCTTTCCTAGGAGAACAGCGGAGGCCTCAATCTTCGTCTTGGGACTACAGAAAAATGCTCTTGTCATCTAGGTAATCATTGTGAGTGCAAAAAACATCATCCTTGTTTTTGATAGATCCAGTGCTTCTAATCTTATTGTTAGTTCATCTGTGCAGGTTTTGAAAGCCAAAGCGGAAATTATCTGACATTTTCAGGTCTGTTGACACGAAAGAACGTTTTTTAAAAATAGTTATTTAAGAATAGACGCATTTTGGTTATCTCTTCTGCATCATCAAATAACACTTGTACTTTAGCTTAGAAAGAACAGTCAAGCGACATCTCTCGGTTTTCACTGCCGCTTCGCTTAGACTGCATCGAAAGTTGAGCCAATTTGAAGGCTATGTATAAGGATAGGGTCAGAGAGAAGGATGAGAAGGAGATATTAGATATAATAGGAAAGGGAGAGGAAGACGGAGGAAACGTGTGGAGAGAGAAGGAGTTAAAGAGAGATAAAGAGAAGAGAGAGAGAGAATCAGAGAGAGAGAGAGATAGAGAGACGAAAACGGAACATCTGGGCACAAGATAACGAAGAAGATGTCTCTCTGTCCACATCATCTCCTAAGCCTTCTGCGTGCGAACTAATCATCTACCATCCATCTAATCTATATGCATATTTCTTTTGCTCCATTAACCTCAATCTACATCCAAATGACTCTTTCCATGTGTCTGAATACAGAAACTGCTCTCAACCAACATTCAAAAAAATTTTTTGCACAAAAAAATCTAATAATGTATTAGTAGCATCCGTTGGCTGCTTACTAATCATATATGCTAAAGAGAGCCTCGGACTCGGACAATAGGAAATAGATCCTTATTACGAAATGTTAGTGAATCCCTCATGTACTCTTTACAAGGGCGTACCTGGCAGAGATTGGAAATCATCCATCTACTCTGGAATGGTCTATATACAATTCTGAACCCTGTGATAATAATATTGAATTCTATATGCATGTGTTATACAAGAGAGTGCAATCTAGAATCATCGAATTGTGCGGGCAAAAGAAGATGCCCCGGATTCATTCGGATATTTGATGGCGTTGAGGCTATTAAAAGAAGCCGCCTCTTATCATCATGACTTGGTTCTTCCTTCTCGAATGATTCGATTCGAGGGAAGCTGGAACACGGAATGCATCCATTTCATGGGGAAACCGAAAACATATTAGACGTGCTAAACATAGAAAGAAATTGAGACACATGATAGATTTACTGCTAAATATAGGGAAAAAAGATTAAGATATTAGATTTAGAGCCAGGCATAGAAAGAAATTGATACACACGCAAATATTGTTCATCGAAAAAGTGATACGACAAAAATAATATACTATTCTTTTGAAGATTCCACACGGCTGCGATCTGGCTGACCGTCTTCCTCGCCGTTCAGCGATACATTTATGTCTGCATGCCTTCTTTGGTATTGTCATAGTTATCATATTTTTAATCATATTTTCAAGTGCGTTTTGGGCATTTTATAAGCTTCCTTACAATTAGTATTATGTAGGAGAACTATTTAATTTAGAAATAATCATTAAGAAAAAGGATCATTGTCAGAATATTTTTTTGTTTTCCAGGTGATCCGTTACTGTAGCCCGCGGCGGACTCTCGAGTGGATTGTCTTTATTCTGGTGGCAGCGATGCTGCACGAGGTGCCCGCGATGGCCGCGTACGAGATGCTCAGTGTGCCACCGGATGAGCACGAGCCACGAAGACGATGTCTTCGACGGTATTCCAGCATCGTCTACACGGTCAGCACCTAACTTCTTGTCCTTCTCTCCTCCATACATAGATTTCAGTCGACACATTCAGTTTGATCTTTAAACAAACAAAATTACTATGGGAAGATGCGGCAGAATAATACAAGAAGAACTCTCCAATATATCTCGTCGTCTTTTCTCTCGATGAAAAAAAGAGTTCAGTATAATTTGTTCGCACTGTGCAATTAAAATGAAAAAGGCGGCCAAATAGCTCGCGCTCTTTTCTTCTCGTCCTTCGATGATGACTGTGACAATGCGAGTGAAAAGATTGAGTAAAAGGGCAAGTATCATAAGAAGAAGACGAAGAAGAGGAAGCAGAAGACAGTAGAGTCTGAAAGCCGTCCCTTTTTTCGTTGTCTTTTTCTTTAACCTCTTCTTTGCTGCTCGCTTTTATTCTCCTCTCTTTCTCTCTCTCTCTCTCTCTCTCTCTCTCTCTCGCTTTCTGTTTCCTGGCTCCTGTCGGTCCCGTGCAAGGGGAAGCAGAGCACACACGGGAGCAGCAATTAAGCCGTGTTCTGCGCAAGAGGCGTCAAATTGACGGGCGACAACGGAGAAGCTGAGTCTTCTTCTTCTTCTTCTTCTGGTGGGACTCTCCCGGCTCATACTCTGACGCATCCTTGCAAAGCGATTCACTCTGTACACAAGCGGCACTAATTAATTGCATCATGGAACATTCTGGACACAAATGAAGAAAAAACACATGGCAAAGACTTGCAAAGAAGCCTAATTAGGTAGTAAGTTATTACAACTCAAATAATAATAATAATAATAATATTTGTCGAACTAAAACCAATACCGTAATGTCCAGATTGGCGTGACCGCATTCAACTCTTGCATGCTGTGGACGCGTGCGATCCTCGTACACATTGCGCCCTGCCTCCTGCTCATCATCTTCACCACGTGTCTCTTTCGCACGATCAGTAAGGCAGATCGCAAGCGATCAGCGCATACGCTACCGCATAAAAAGGTTTTTAATTTTAAATTTATGCTAATTAGTCTAGCCAAATTATTTTGGACGTGTTGATGTATGTGGTTATTAATCGAAAAATCGAAGAAATACTACAGTTTTGTTAATTAGTAATTAATTAATGATTAATTAATTTCACAGAAGTCATCATCGTCCACGTCCTCCAGTCGTCTGATGCACGCGACAACTCGGATGCTCGTCGTGGTCATTGCAATCTTCCTTATCATCGAGATTCCAGTCGCACTCATCTTCCTTCTTCACTTTATCGTCGTCTACTTTGAGATTCAGACCTTCTCCGACTACGTCACCATCAACAATCTACTCATTATTCGGTAAGCTGAATAGTTCTTTTTTACATTTAAAAAGTAAGTATATATGTTAGATTTCACAAAAAATATGAATATGTTGGCTTGGTCATGTGGAAGTCTTTCTTCGGCGTTCTTTTTTCCTCTCGATTCTCAAGCCATTTGTATTAAGCCGCTTTGTATGACCATTTGGAAGAAGGATTCGCGCGCAGCTTAACGAAATCCTTTCTCTCCATCTTATCGCGCACTGAAAAAGCACTGAAAGGTTTTGAAAGCTATATGAAATAAGGCTTCGGCCTCTATGAGATATGAGTTGCTCTAATTGTAATCGGAACCGTCATAATCATATCATAAGGAATGGGGATGTTCAGCTATAAAAAATGCACGAGCACAAATTCTTATGATATATTCCTTTCGCTCCGTTGCATTTTCTTCGAATTGCGAGGGGTCAAAGTCTGTGTGGAACAAGAAAGATTCTAGGATGGCGAGAGAGAGAGAGAGAGAGAGAGAGACCGAGGGACAGACAGATAGAGAAAGAAAGGAAGAGAGTCCCCTCTGCAACAACTTCCTGTTTTGCAGAAACTTCATGATCATCCTAACGTACCCTCTCAACTTCGCCATCTACTTTGGGATGTCTTCCTCGTTCAAGCTTCAGTTCCGGCAAATGTTTACGAAGAAGATACTGTACATTGCTTCGCCGAGCCTCGAGCATGGCTCGTGGAGGCCGCGTTTTTCTGTTCAACTCGTCGACATTCACAAGATCCGCACGCCATCTCAGATATTCACGAGAAAGGTATCTTTATCACACTTCCGTTGGCAGGCCGCCGAAAAATGAATAGCCCTATTTTCCTGTGCCAGCTGGTGCGAGGCAACATTATCATTATCGGTGTAGTATTCCGCGTACGGAGTGACCTATGTGTAATTATACAAAGATGTTAAGCAAAAAATGTAATCAGTTGAGGAAACCCTTCTTTTAAAGAGTAACCTTTGTGTTATGAATGACATTAAGACATTAGACAGAAAGTGTAATCACTTAGGGCAGCATTCTTTTAGGAGTAGCCAATGTGTAATGATTCATATGTAGACATTAGACAGAAAAAGAAGGTAATATCAGTTGGGGTGGGAAAGTAGTCAGATGAGGGATTTATGGTTTCCGCCTGATGCGTGACTTCTAAATTTGTTTTACAAGTGGATGTTTCTTTAAGAACACGACGGCACGCAAGGTGCATCTGCAAAGCATCACGCAAGCAATCGTCACGGATGAGACTGCCAATGATGAGCTTCTGTGAATGTCTCCAAGTCTCTACTTACATAAATAAACAACAAGTGCAATTAATTGAATGCTTTCAAGGGTCATTTATATATATATATATATATATACAATTTATTTCTGTGGAATAAGAGTTTAAATCTACATTGTATGTATCAAAAGATTTATAGCTTTTTCTGGAAAGACAATATGCATAAATTGACATAGAATGCCGTTGAACAACATTCCTAATAATGATCATTAGTATTAAAATTCTCCAAGTGATACACTACATAGTATCCAATTGTCCGGTGTCCCCACTCACACACACTTTGGTTTGTTTTGGAAAAATAAGAAGATTTATAAGAAATCGAGGAGTCATAATATACTTAATGAGTGAGCCTTGTTAAATAATTATGCAACTTTTTGAGCGCGCGCATTCAAACTTGTTCTCTAGCGCTACTATATAATGATTCGCCGGATACTTCCTATAATATGTATGTACATACATTATCTTCTGCCACATAATATCTGTGTTGTATAGAGAATTAATAATGTGGAAAAAGCAAAAATTCTCATTTAATTTATTCTGCATATATTTGTATGTATGTTTGTATGTTCATCATTTACCGTATTTACTCAAAAGGAAGCGCTGCTACTTCTATGGTTCAACCAACCGTTTGGGTGCTTCTATTTAGAGAGGTTCCTCACATTGTGGAGCTCTTCCATTTTAGTAAATACGGTATGCCAAGCGAATGCAGGTTCTTTAAAAAAAAATTTACCGGTTGCGAAACAAAGTCAGCAAATGTTCGGAGGTGTAACTTTGCGTGTAAGAAAATATCGATCTCGAATGATTCAGTTGAGATACTGCTATTATAATTATTATGTTGCGATGAATTTGATTGTACAAGGTTTAACATATAAATGTTCTCTTTGAAATGGAGAAGATATTGCAGATACACATATTCCCACACTGGGAGAAGGCAGTTGTTGCTACAAGATAAATTCGATGAACTTGATAGAAGCGACCGTCTCGATATCAACTGCAACTCCTCTATCTCATAGAGTCCGAGAATAAAAATCGAGAAAAACTCAAGAGAAAGACAAAGGAAAAGGAATAACAAGAGTGTGACAGAGAGAGAGAGAGAGAGAGACAAATAAAGTTTGACGAAAAGAGAAAAAGAGAAAGAGAGCGAGCGATAGAGAGCGATAGAGAGAGAGAAAGAAAGTAGGAGGAAATGGAGAGAGAGAGAAAGAGGGGAAATTAGAAGGACCACATGGGAGTACGATAGAAAGACAGAGAGAGGGAGCTTTTCGGAATCCATCGTTTGTCCACTCTCCCGTCTTCTCAAGTATGGGGGAGAAATCAAGAGTGATCCTCTTTTGAAACGCCGCTCTATCCGTAACGCGTTTGCAATTCCCAACAATCGAAACGTGTCTTCTACGATGTCGCCTTTCTCTCGCTAATATTATGGTATAACTCTGCATAATTACAGTGTAAATATTTTTAATTTTTTCTCGAAAAGAAAAAAATTCTTGTGCGCTAACGTTGCGTGATTCTTCGATGAATTGATTGATTGAAGAAAGTAGAAATGTGGAAAAAACTGTCGGAAAAGAAGAAGAAAACGAAGAAAAAGAAGAAGAAAAAAATTCCATGATATCACTTTCTTTTGCGCATCCTTTTATCTGTGAGGCAACATTAGCAGAAGCAGAAGCAAGAAGTCGGCCACCATCAAAGTTTGCCGAGAATCACGCGCAAAATGAAGGCGAGAGGCAGAGGTTCGCGTGAGAAGAGAGCAAGAAGAAGAGGATGGCTCCTGCCAACCAAAAAGTGGCGCTTCTTTACCATCACTTCCTGTTTAACCTAGAGAACCACAAACATTGAGACTGAGATTGACACTGAGACTGAGACTGAGATATTGACACCCTTTCACACGAGAAACCTCCCAGAGTTCGCGCATTTGTATGTACATATTTCCACGTTCAGGAGTCTCCTCTCAAAAGTTCCACTCTCTGTGTAGTGCCAGAATGCACTTATCAGTCATATATTCTCCATGTTGATTCGCGAGATGATTCACTCCTCCTCCGCTCTCTCTCTCTCTCTGGCAGGCTTCACCGGCGTAACTCTCTCTCTCTCTCTCGCTCTCTCTCTCTCTCTCTCTCTCTCTTTCTCGCTCTCACTCTCTTTCTCTCTCTCTACATTGCCAATCTAGTATCGTACAGTGGGTGGGAGGAGAGTCCCGGAGATGGCATCATTACATTTCGCTTGGTGTGAAGAAACGCTTCACAGTCATCCAGAGAAGAGTACTTTGTCCACTCCTTGATCCTGAAGCTGTCAACATTTATTTCTTCATTTTCGTCATCATTTTGTTTAATTCTTCCACTTATTTTATCACTTGTTTGTCTACATATCTGTCTCTCCTCCTCCTCGGAGACCTTTGGCCGGCAACATTTCCGATCTCCGGCTGATAGAGAGCTCTCCCACGCTTCCTCGCCTCTTCCACTCATTATCGGCCGGCTAGCAATTATTTATCTGACTTTATCCATCTCGATCCCGACGGATATCACTTTTGTAATCTTCGTTCTATCTCTCTTTTTTTCTTTTCCATGCTATCTCTACTATCTTATCACTCTCTCTCTCTCTCTCTCTCTCTGCTCTCTCTGCTTCTCTATCTCTCTCATCCGCACCCTTCCATTATACCAGTCATTTTCCCCCCGTCCCTTTCCTCATCATCGACACTGCCAATCAACATCTCCTTCTCTTTCCTTCCTTATCATGCGTAAAGAGTGATCATTAAATGATTCCGTTCCGTCGTGAGAGAAGAAGAAAGCATAGAGACGCCCGTTAGCGGGATGCTTTGTGTGCGGGCCAATCAACGTCCTATTTGCATGTTCAGCCTGTCATCCCTCTCGCTCTCTCTCTCTCTCGCTCTCTCTCTCTCTGTCTCTCTCTCGCTCTCTCTCTCTCGCTCTCTCTCTCTGTCTCTGTCTCTCTTTCTCACCGTCTATTTCTCTCTCTCTCTCCTACTCTCAGTCTATTTCTCTCTCTCTCTCTATTTCTTTCTCTCCTCCTTCTGTCTCTAGCTCTCTCTTTCTTTCCCATCTACATACCTCAATTCATACACACAATTCTAAATCCTTTCGTCTGTCTCTCCGTCTTGCCTCTCTCTCTCCCCCTAGTCTGCTTCATTCTCTCCTCTCCTCCTCTCCTGACCTCATCGCTTCCGTAACCCGTCCCCCCGAATGCCCTTTTGGCAGAAGCTCAGAAGAGTGGAGAAACCACCGTGTCGTAAACCCTGTCAAGAGCAGAGGCTGACCCTTCCCTCTCTCCCTCCCACCCTCCCTCCTTCTCCTCCACGCCGCGCGCCCAGTCATCCAAGTCATCTCTACCGTTATCTCTCTCTCTCTCTCTCTCTCTCTCTCTCTCTCTCTCTTCTCTTCTCTCTGCTTTGGCTACAGTCTCTCTCGGGTTGTTGTTGTTCCCTGCTTCTCTCGCGTGCTCTCTGGCCCGTTGCATTCAATGTGGCGCGTACCCTCTCTCTGAGCCTGTCAAATACTACGCCTGTGGCCTTTCAATCGCCTCCAGAGGCCACACGGCCGCACAGAGCCTTCTCTCTTCTCAAAGCACAACCCTCTACAACACCACCTCCAGTCCCCCCACTTCTGACTCTCCTACCATCATTCTCTCTTTAGGCTGCGCGCGGTTAGCCGTTCTTATCCCAGAAAGCGCTTCTACTCATCATGCTCTTTCTCTCTCTCTCTCTCTCTCTCTCTCTCTCTCTCTATAACTCTCCCTCTATCACTCTCTCTCTCTTTCTCTCTCTTCCCTTGTCACCCTCTTTCCCTCTCCCACACACAAAACGGAATGTTCGCCTCAGCCGAGCATTCAAGCGGAGCATTAATTCTTGATTTCGGCTCCGGAGCATAAATGCTCTGATTGGGAGAACATTCTGATGCTCTGCTCAGCGGAGCACCAATGCTCGTCTGCAATGTTCTGCCCAGAAGAACATTCACCGCTCGCTTTTCGCTGCGGCAGCCGCTCCTCGTTTTCAACCTCCCTCCCCCCAAATGAGCTCTCTCTCACTATCATCTCGTTCTCTCCTCTCTCTCTCTCTCTCTCTCTCTCTCTCTCTCTCTCTTCATAGCTGCCCACCATCCTCCGGATCAGGTTAGCTAATTATCTCACTTTTGCGAACAGCAGATTTCACTGTTTTCGGCCCTTTTGTGAACAAAATAGCAGTGAAATAGAATAAAATATCAATAAAGTTCGCAAAAGTCGATAATTTAGCTAACCTGTGATCCTGTGTGATGTTGGGAGTCGTCGTCGCTGGTTGAACCTGGAAGTAGACGGAGAGAGAGAGAGAGAAAGACATTTTGCTCCTGACCGGACCCGAAAGAGAGGTCGTGAAGATACAAATAGAGAGAGAGTGATTCAAAGGAGGAGAGGCAGAGAATGAGCGGAACATTCCCTCGAGGGCGGAATGTTCCGCTGACCCGAGCATTGCGTCGACGACCGCGCAATGTTCGTAACATTCCGCCCGAGGGGAGCGTAACATTCGGCGCCAGCTGCCCTGCGGGGGGGAATGTTCGGGTTCGGTCGCTTGGAATGTTCTGCTCAGACGAACATCCAAAAAAACATTCAAGCAGAGAAGTGAATGTTACGAACATTCCGTTTTGTGTGCACTCTCTCACCATCCTTGTGTGTCTATACACTTTCGCTTCTTCATGATCCATCTCAATTGGTGGACGATGGAATGCGAGAGATCGTCCGTCTAGAAGCATAAACAAAGCGGCCATCATTTACCGAACAGTCTCCCCATCGCGCAGTCTTCCCTCTTTCCTTCAGCTTTCTTCCCTCTCTCTCTCTCTCTCTCTCTCTCTCTCTCTCGCTCTCTCTCTCTCTTGCTTTCTCTCACTAGCTCTCTCTCTCTCTCGCTCTCTCTCTTGCTCTCTCTCTCCATCTATATCTACTTGACTTTCCATTTCCTAGTGAAGCTAGAGCCTATTGCTTGAAGTAACCTGACCCTTGCGACTTTCATCATCTTCATTCAACTTATAAGATCGTAAGATCGTGAGTTACCGTGAAATCGCCCTTCATTCTCTCTGATCATCTCGCCATCCTTGTCTTTTCTCATAAAATTGACAAGTGTACCGGTATTATTTTAATCATTGGATTGCTTCCTCATTTCGCTCTTTCTTTCTCTTCCCTCCCTCTCTCTCGCGCTCTCTCTCTCTCTCTCATTTCTATCTCTCCTCTATTTCTCTCTCTCCCTCTCCTCTCTCTCTATTAATCTCCTCAGTTCATTGCCCTTCTTCTCATAGAGGGCACCTCGATCTCCATAGTGCGCTGCCCTCGATGCAATCAGAGAGGAGACCGTGAAGCTGCGCAGGTGGTGTTCACTTGACCCTTGCCCGCTTGTCAGAGGCACGGTGGGAATCGGAATCGGGGGATCAGATCGGCTCTCTCTCTTCTCCGTCTACCTCTTCTCTCTCTTTCTCTCTCTCTCTGTCTTTCTCTTTCTGTCTGACTAGCCATCTTATGGTTTAGCAGTGCACTTTCAGATCGTTGATCACTCCTCCCCTTCTTCCTTCTTGCCATCCACATCTCCACCCCCCTCCCTCCCATTCAAGCTAGCCAGCATTCACGTAGGCAGATCTACTCGAAGGACACCACTCTTCTAGCTGGAGCCTTCTTTCAGCTCTTCTCTTTGTTGTCTGTCGTCCTCTCCCTCTGTGACCATTGTCCCTTCCGCCGGGGCCACTATTACAAATATGTATATGCCCATGGAGCATATCTAAAGCATATGCGTGAAACGCGACAGTTCACAGCAAGCAGCAATAGAGACAGTCACTTGAGGAGCTTTCAATATGCGCGTCACTCGCTGCTTCTCTCTCTCTCTCTCACTCTCTCTCTCTATCCTTCACATTTCTTTTGATCCTGGAACAACTGCGCACTCTCCCCCTCACCCTCCGCCTCTCTCGCCTTGCTTTTGGATGTCTCGTCCCTCTCTCTCTCTCTATTACCCACCATCTGCCCGGCACAGGCCAGCAGCCTGCCAAACGTGGACTTCCTTCCTCTGAACATGGCTCTCTCTCTACCTCACTCTCACTCTCTCTCTTCATGTCTTATGCCGTCTCTTTCCTCCACACTCTCGTCGCCTGGAGTGGACGAGACACTTCTTCATCTCCCCCCTTCATCTCCATGGTACTCTTCGACCGCTCTCCTTCCTTCCAATGATTTGCCCCTTCTCAGGCCCCTCCGTCTCCCATCCCATTCAGATCCTCCTCTTCTTCTATGCCCAAAGCGTGTGCTCGTCTGATCATTGATCGAGTGACCTCTCGAATTTTCTCTGCACAGATCTTCGCAGCGTTGGCAGACAGGCGGAGGAGGAATTGGCAGTCAGACAAAAAAGGGAGACAGAGAGAGGGAGAGGTACAGAGAGATAGAAAGAGAGAGATAGTAGGAGAAAGGGAGAGGGAGAGAGAGGTACAGAGATAGAGAGAAAGCGAGAGAGAGCGGTAGTTTGAGGAGAAAAAAAAGCTTCGTTATCTAAGGGTGCGAAATGTAAAAAAAAGTGAATGAACGGAAAGAGGATAGAGTGAAAAAATTAAGAGAAAGAGCGAGGGAGAGAGAAGGGTGATGGAGACGGACATTCAGAACTGTTGGCAGTCAGAAGTGCTGGACAGCAGACTACAGAGAGCAGAAAGAGCGAGTGAGAGACAAAGACAGAGAGAGAGTGAGAGAGAGAGAGCGAGAGAAGGAGAATGAGATTCCGAACTCTAGACAGTGAGACATGCTGGATAGCAGGCTATAGAGAGAGAGAGAGAGAGAGAGAGAGAGAAGAGTAGATTTCTGAATCATGATTTGTCACAACTCATCACCTCATTAAGGCTGACCTGTTCACATTCCAGCATTTCTGAGCTTGTTAGCTTCTTATTGAACTGCTGTTCATGAAAGACCGAGATGCTTTGCAAGACTCGAAGATGCACGAATGCATCTTCTTCTTCGCGAGGCAGACAACGCTTGTCTCCTGCCCTTGTCTTTCTTGTCTTCTTATCCGTTCCCATGCTGATCTCTATCATTTCTTCCTCCTCTTCCTCTCTCTTCCATCTCGCGTCACTCCCGTTCCTGCATCTTTTGTCTGGATCAGAATGTATCCTTCCTCTGTTCCTTCCTACTACTTCATTCTGGCGTGATCTTCCCGCAGAATCGGTTCGTATATTGTTATATCAGCTATGCTCTCTCGTGGAGAAAGAGAATGCGAGAGAAAAGAGCGAGAGCAAGAGAGAGAGAGAGAGAGCGAGAGTGAGAGGAGAGCGAGAGATAGAGAGAGAGAGAGGCCACCATCTTTGGAAGTGCCGTGACCCGTTGGATATAAGAACGACGAGTGTAAGGGTGGCATAGGGTGCTGACGATGAGAGAGCGGCATTGTGCTGATGGAGTGTACAAAAGTAGAGCAGGCACTCCTCCAATCTTTATTCTTTGTGCTGGTTCCCTCTCTCTCTCTCCCTCTCTCTCCCTCTCCCTCTCTCTATCTCTCTCTCTCTTTCCCTCTCTCTCTTTCTCCCTCTCGTTTGTTCTCTCTCTTTCCTGTCATCGCGCTCTCTCTCTACCACTCTCGCACTAGTTCTCTCACTCTCTTGCTATCGCTCTATCCTTCTAACTGTACTCTTGTGCTCTCTGTATCAAGCTAACAATAAGCACAGGTCAGTGCCGATTCTCGCCTTGTCTCGCCACTTATCTCTTGCCACTCAGGAGAGAACATTCGCAAACTCCAGTGATATCGTGTAGGTTGTTGATATGCTGTTGTCCGTGTCCTCCTAGAACCCCTGAAATGCTTTCCATCATTCAGCTACTCTACTCTTCCCGTGGCTGGTTGTCTCTTCTACTAGTCGAGAAGGAGGGATGCTCGGGGTGCCCTTCCTTGACAGCGCCATCACAAAATGGTTCCGGCCGCACTCGTTCGACGACCCGGTCGACCGGCTCAACTACTTTGTCACCTCCACTCTTCTCACCTTCTTCGCCATCATGGTCTCCGCTAAGCAGTCAGTCGTTCAACTAGAGCTTTTACTTGATCACTATTTAAAAGCGCTTATTGTTATTCTTTGGCGAAATTTTTTTTGTAAGTGCCGAATGAATATGGAGAGGTGGGCTTTTTGTTCCTTTTTCCTGTCTTTGATAAAAATTATCTAGGAAGTTGATTTCGGCTGCGTGCGGAAATGTAGGCGAGAGAGAGAGAGAGAAAGAGGGAGGGAGAGAGAGAAAGAGGGAGGGGAGAGAGAGAAAGAGGGAGGGGAGAGAGAGAAAGAGGGAGAGAGATAGAGAGAATGAGAGAGAGTGAGAGAGAGAGAGAAGTATATATCGTTATAACCTTTTGACTGCTTTGATTTGCCTGTTGGCGGCGTGTCAACAGTGTGGATGTCTTTTCACGAGGGACAAAAGCAAAAATAAATTTTATGAGTTTTGGCAGGCAGTATCGGTGATGCATTTGTGCATTGTATTTTGGAGGTGTGCATGAGAGAGAAAGAGATAGAGAAAGAGACAAAGAAGGGAAGATGTCTTCGAGAGAGAGAGAGAGAGAGAGAGAGAGAGAGAGAGAGAGATAGATAGATAGATAGATACAAAAAATGGAAGATGACAGCGAGAGAGAGAGAGAGATTGAGAGCGAGAGAGAGAGAGATATTCAGAGAGGGAGAGAGCGAGAGAAAGAGAGAGAAGCTACATATGTATGTATGTTGCGAAGTGGGTAAGCAACGTCAAGAAACGCTTGTCATCACAATTTGGCTTGTTTGGAATTGGAGGAAAGCACTTTGGCTAGATGTTAGCATATGCAGGATTCAAAATTACTATATATAGATTGGCGAGTGTCATGGGTTTAGGGAAGATGGAAGAGATGGTGATGTTATGGTGCTCTGGATGCATGATGGAATGCGCATCCCAGCTATTGATGATTCATGCCAGGACGGGGAAACCCTCTCTCTCTCTCTCTCTCTCTTTTCCTCTCTCTCTTCTCTTTCTCCTCTTTCTCTTTTCTCTCTTTATCTCTCTATCATTTTATTTCTCTGTCTTTCTCGCCCTCTCTCTCTCTCGTGATGCCTCCCATTATTCCTTCATGTTGTGTCTTGACTGTCAGACATTTCCGACAAAGATCCGTAATGAAAGAGCCGAGAGAGGAGCAATCCGAGGGGTCAAAACATCTCGTCACTTTTTGCTTCTTCTGCAGGGAGAAGATTTGCAAGCGCTTTAATAGCCACCAGCCAAGACTCGCAAGCCACCTCTCGTCAATTCTCTATGCAAAGAGGGCTCGCTTATTGTTAGATTTGCATCTCACATTCCTTATGAATACGGTGGCCGGCCTTCCTTTAAGCATTTTCCGTTTTGATCCTCTTTTCTGCGGCCTCCTGCTAGGCTATTTGGAGGCTTGCTTCAGAGTGAAACGGTTCATGAGCTGAATGCTACGTGACTTTTTTTCTTTGAAAGTGAGATGATAGGAAGCGCGAAAAACGATAAGTTGATCAAGAGATGTAGAGGGAGAGGCATTGACGCAGACTGGTAGAGAGATCGAAGAAGAGAGAGAGAGAGAGAGAGAGAGAGGAGAGAGAGATGAGAGAGAGGAGACAGAGAGAGAGGAGACAGAGAGAGAGAGGAGAGATAAAGATTGGAGGACAGAGAGTGAGAGAGAGATAGGGGAGAGTGTTTGAAAGAGAGAGAGAGAGAGAGAGAGAGAGAGAGAAAAGCAGAGAAAGAATCAGAAGACATTGACGACCTCGCACGTGTGAGAGTTGCGTGTTGCACGTCTGCTTCTTCCTGTTTGCTTCACAGTTGATTTCTGGAGACAATGGCCAGCCTCCGCTCCTCTCGGCAGAATGGGAAGAGCGGAGGGAATGAAAGATGAGAAACAGAGAAGGGACACATGGGAGTCTGCTGGCTCAGCAACTGTCGACAGGCACAGTATCAGCTTGGACTCATTTGCGTCATCTTTAAAGGGAACTGCCAATGATGATTCCTAAGCAGTGAGAGATTGATAGAGGAACACGAATGCAGTACTTCTATCAAATCGCTAATAAATGGTTTTGTAATTGTTTAATATTATTATGCTTTGAGATACGTTGGCTCGCCTATACAATGCTGGATGCCCATGGAGTTCAAGGGCGGCTGGGAGCAGTACGCTGAAGACTACTGCTTCATACAGAACACATTCTACGTGCCGATCGAGGAGGACATTCCACGCGACACTGAGCAGCGCTCCGAGGTGCCTTATTTGGAGCTTTTTTTCATTCGAACCTGCCATTTTGGTTTTTCGAAATTATTTTAGTGCACTTGACGAATTCTTATTTTCTACGATGGTACATAATTTGTGCAATTGAACACTGACAATAATTTCTGTAACCTTAATCATTAATTAATTTAATGACTAATTAACATGCTTTGGTGTCTAAGGCGGAGATCGGCTACTACCAATGGGTGCCGATAGTGCTTGCGATGCAGGCCATCATGTTCTACCTTCCCAACTGGATATGGAAGACCCTGAACAAGCAGTCGGGTCAGTTTTACTATATTTTACATCAGGACATTGTATTTGTGTATGTATGTAATCAATCAATGGGTTACAATCATTCTGGGCATACTGCGAGTGTTATGGCAGCGGCGAGGGGGCATGTGGCTGGCGCGCACCAGGGGGTCAGGGACCTCGGCGTTGCATGGAGCGAGAGAGAACTGTCCGGGAGGCCGGCAAATGAATGACGGAATTGCATAATGGATGACGGATGATGTTCACGTGTGCCTCCTGGGCAGCCATTCACCAGACCCTTGGATGGATGAAGTGACATTTATGGTTTCAGGCCGAGTATGTAGATCACTAAATTTATGGAATGGGATGGTATATTTTTGGTGTATTTCTGTTTTTTTCCTCCAATAAAATGATTGCGCAAACGTCATAAATATATTAAACTTTCGTCAAATGGGTCAAGTATTGAGAAGTATTTTAAAGGCATCGACCTCGGCTGTGCGGTGCACGATGCGCGCAAGCTGCGAACGCTGCCTTCCTGCTCGCGCAAGGACGAGATCTCCAAGCTGGCCGCGTATCTCTCCGAGTGCTTCGAGATGACACGCGACGCTCGCTACCGTACCCGTGGCCTCTTCTGCTTCCGGTTGCGTGCTTTTCGCTTTAGGAGATTTGGAAATTCAAAAAAATATTTAAGTAATTAGCCATGAGCCTCTCTCTGATTGCAGCGCCGGCACTGGCCTTGGCTCCTACGTTGCCATGCTGTATCTCTTCGTCAAGGCGCTCTACCTCTCCAACATTGTCCTCCAGTTCTACATTCTCAACTCGTTCGTCGGCTCCGACTATCGCCTCTGGGGCATTCAGGTTCGGTTTTTATTATATTTTTTTTATTATTATTTCTTTCTCCTTCCAGTCAGACAAAATAGATTTGGATCAGGACTAGCTCGCGCGATTGTTGATTTTGAGCCGAGTTAGAGAGTTGAGCAAATATGGCTGGGTTGGGATGGTCGGCACACTGAGAGCTGCCCTTTGGCCCTAGAGTGGATAAAGAGAATGGCGAGAGATAAAGAGGTGCCGCTACTCGAGTACTCTCACCATGAGATGAGAGATGCGAGAGACAGAGAGAGAGCGAGAGAGAGAGAGAGAGCGAAAGAGGGAGAGAGAGAGAGAGAGCGGGCGAGAGGAGAACGGTCTGATGCTTGGACAATGAATCAATGCTGCAGATGGGGAAACCATCATCTAGATCTGTGTACGTGCTCTTCACATGTGCCGAATCAAGAAAGTGCAAGTGCAAAAAGCGAGTGGGGGCTTCCCTTCCTATGAATGGAACGTCTCTTCTGTCTAGCTGTCTGGCTGTAGAAGAAAAAAAAGGGAGAGGGTAGGGAGATGAATGAAAAAAGAGAAAGCTTTGTACTTGTAGACATTCTGGGACCTTCTATCTGGCCGCGAATGGATGGAGTCTGGCGTCTTTCCGCGCGTGACGCTCTGCGACTTCCGCGTTCGCAAGCTGGCCAACATTCACCGCTACACCGTGCAGTGCGTGCTCATGATCAACATGTTCAACGAGAAGATATACCTCTTCATTTGGTGCGTTTTTCTTACATTGCACTCGTTTTGATTGATTATAGACTACCTTTTTCTTTATTCATAATAATATTTCATAGAATAGCAACCACAAAACGTCTCTCTCTCTCCATTTCTAGGTTCTGGTTCCTCTTCGTGTTCATCGCCACCTTCATCAACTTCTGCTTCTGCGCCTACCGCCTCGTCAGCTCGGGTGCACGCGAAGCGTCAGCACGCAAATGGCTCCATGTAAGAATTATATTTGCATTTCAATTTCACTTTCTTTCTTTCTCTCTCTCACTCTTCATCTCTTGATCTCTCCTCTCTCTCTCACTCTCACTCTATCTCTCTCACTCTCTCTCTCTCTCTCTCTTTCTCTCTCGCAGCAATTCCATCTCTTGCTGTCGATCTTTGTCCCTCTCAATGCTTTTTTTCTATCTCTCGTTCTTTCTTTCTCCATCTGTCGCGCTTTAATCTCTCTCTCTCTCTCTCTCTCTCTCTCTCTCTCTCTCTCCAGACGGTTGCCGTGACGAATGAGGATGTGCCCGATGCTGCCTTCCACTCTGACCCCATGATTCGCCGCTTCACGCACAACGGACTTCATCCTGGTATGCATGCTTTCTATTTGTTTAAGATTCAAAAGTAGATAAGATATTGATTTGTAATTTGCAATCTACAATTTTCCACAGATGGCGTACTCGTGATGCGCTTCATCGAAGGCCACGCGGGCGCCATGATCTGCCGTGACATCGCCATTCAGCTCTACTCGGAATTCATCAAATCTGTCTGTATATTCAATGCATTTATTTACTTTTTATTTAAAACAGTTACTTTTTTTCTTTTCGAACTTTAACTCCTTTATTGATCAAATGTTTATTATCAGTATTTTCATTATAATTTTTTTTAGCGTGGCGCGTTCGCGCCAACGAATCTGGTGGGCTCGTCGACCAAGTCGACGTCGCCAGGCATCGATGACGGCCACCACGAGCAGCTGTACAACCCGCACAAGCTGCACTCCCTGATGTCCACCGACTACCCGAGCAAGGCATGAGCAAAGTGGTGGTGTTCACTCTCCCTCTCCCGTCTCCTCCTCATCCTCTCTAATGCCATTCCATGGACTACTTTCCCTTCTACTGCCTTTCTACGCCCGCTTTATCCTTGATTGTTTGATCAGGCTTTCTTTCGATGACCTATATAATATGTATGCATCGTCGTCCTCCCATTTAGCAATTATTGTATTTACTTTATACTATTTTCTCGAATGCATATTACCTTACTTTAACACAAATGTTTAATGCTTCTAATAACTGAGAGCAGCATTCCGAATTTGCCTCAAATCTTCATATATCGTGGAGTCACACACCCATTGTGATGCTTTGTGCTGTGTTGTCATGGCTCGTGGTGCACTTCTCTCTGTTGTGCTACGGCGTTGGCTACGAGTCGGCGCAAACTAGGAACTAGAAATGGGCGCGGAGAGATATCGATCGATTAGATGATTGGAAGATAATTTGGAAGTGTGCCAACTCTCTTAGCCGACGATTGCTGTTCACTAGAAGAATATTATCGTTCGTTGTATGTAGTTGCCTTTTTTGCTCGGGAGAACAAACTGGCAACGACACGCACGCAGCAGCCTTATTAGAGCCGTAGTCTAACCGAAGCCACGCGCTTAGCTAACTGCTTCTTTTGAGCTTCTTTTCAAGCTCCTCCAATTCTCCTGAGCCTTCCATTATATGCATGTTCATTTATCAGGAGATCCTCTCATGCATCTTACTACGCTTGTATTCTTTTGCAATCTCTTCTCATATCCTCCACGTATGAACTCCTCTCTCCTCTCTTTCATATCTCTATTCTAGTGTGCTGCGCAATTAAATATTATACTTAATTGTAAGTTTATCAGTGAGAATATGATGTACTTCTCTCTATAACAAGAACAATTCCTTCTTCTACATTCGATTCCAAATGATCAATACATGATTTTACTGGGTATCGCCGATATAGCAGTTATGTAATTAGGACCACCCTTGTGTTTGCATTCGTTACATATTGGCTGTTCTTATCATTCTTTGTAAGTTCGCATGCCAAAGAATCTACATGTTATGTAGCATGAATGCATGCCCAAGTACAAGTATTTATTAATTCGTATATTGCAATTGTCCTGAACGTTATAGTCATTCAATCCGCTAACCGAATAAAACCTCAAATCACCGTAAAACCTTACAGCAACCACAATCGCCCCGTGCTACCGAATTCAGTGAAAAACCTTTGACACTGCCCCATGAACAGAATTACCTGGCTGATAAAAAAATTCCACGGCTTCCTTGATCAAATATCCTTAATGGCTTAATCAGGGAGGGCAACGAGTGAGGAAAAATAAAGAGAGAGAGAGAGAGAGCGAGCGAGAAAGAGAGAGAGAGAGAGAGATTTTAGGGCCGCAAACAAGCAAGCGGAGTTTCATGTAAAAGTTTAACTCTTCCCAAGAATATTCAGAGGCATTGGTTCAACTACCTTAAAAGGTTTTCACTCCTTCATAGTTAACAAGTCTGCTTTTCAATGTTAGTTTTGTAATTACTCTTAACGTTTGCGATAGAAAAAAAAATCATATTGTCAAGACGGCCCCTGGTTGTTGTGTCTCCTCCCTCTCGTTCTTACCCGTCTCCCTGTTCCCGCACGCTCTATCTCTCCCTTCTCTCTCTCTGTTCATTCTCCTGTTCGGCTTTATCTCGCTCCTCCAAAAGCCTTTGGAGACCTAATGTTTTATTCCTGACTATTTGAAAAATTCCCATCCTTCGTTCACGTCTCCGGTCAGACAGATGCGAGCTAATCTTTACTCATAATTGAACGACATACTCAACAAAAACAACGACAGCGGAGTGGATCCAGGCCTCCTTCCTGCTTGGCAGAGCGGAGAATCAGCTTAATTGGAGGAGTCTTCCGCCGATCGGAGTCGAGACCATCTTCTTCTTCTTCTTCTTCTTCTTCTTCGGGGGACGAAAGGGAGGAGCCTTGTGAGGAGAGTGGCGTGAACTGTAGATGATTTCTTATGATGATTTGGTGAAAGAGTGGGAGATGGCCAGAGCAGTCGAAGCTAATCAGCGCGGTATACAACTGGCCTGCAGTGGAACCGAAGGAGGGAAAGCATTTTGTCAAGTCATATTGTACATACCAACAGTGAGGGAGAGGCCGCAGAGCCGGTTGTAGAAAATAACGAGCTCAACGGCGAGATCACGATCGTTACAAGTGAAGAATGCGATATTTCTTCCATTCATGACCGCTGCCATCAATTGAATCAGACCTGAAGTAGGCTTCTGCAATAAACACTTAACCAATTATTATCCATAATAAATCCATTGCATTTAATTCTCGCCTTTGAAAGAGACTTGTTCTCGGTTGGTCATTTTTGCTTATTCAACAGTACGAACGTAGAAGAAGAAAACTACAATAACGATAAATGAAAAGTAAAAGGAGAAAAGAAATGTTACTTTTCAGTTGGACATCTCCATTGTAGACTCCGCATCCCCAGTTGCCAATTGCAATCGGCCTGGCTGGGTCACATCTTCGTCGTCGGACACCACAGCACGCCTGAATCACAAAGTTGCTGCGGTGTAGGGTTAGAGCAACACAGAAGAGAACTGCTTCGACTGGAACCTTGATCAACTCCCGATTGACCTCCCCTGTACTGCTCGGGTGTATGCTCCCTCTCGTAATGCTTCGTATCGACAGCAGCGACATGGACATTCGCGCGTCCGAATTCGTCTCTGACTTCTTCTCTGTCAACAGGTGGGGAAGCAGCGATTTCACAAGAGGACCTAAATTCGCTCCGTTCAACAAGATTTAAATAGGAAAGGATTCAGGTGACTATACTTGAACCTCACTTTGCTACGATATCAGAAGGAAAATACGACAGTGGAATTCAATAACGAAGATTTTCATGAACTGCTGCTACGTAAAATGCCAGACTTTTGAGTGAAATCATTTGATATGAATTAAAGAGTGCAATAACCTGTTGTAGTTGGAGAACCGCTGCGCACCCGTGATAACGTATGCCATGTTCTCAGCCATCCTATCGCAGATAATGAGTGAGACAATCAACTCTGGAGATTTGAGAAAGCGGATTCCCTCCTGCACAGATCCCCTTCCGAGCACTCCGCCCCCGAGATATTCGTTGGCGAAGTCGACCTACAGAAAAGGACTTGAGATATTCAATATTGTCAACTGTAATAGGTGTGGTCACGTACTCCATGCAGTATTATCTGAACTATGACTAAAAACAATTCTAGGATATCATGGTAACGCTATTCACCAATGAATCTGCTTGCAAAAGATTACAAAGTCAGCGATTACTTTTTTTATGTTATTTTAGAAATGAAAAAGAAAAACAACCTGAAGATATCCATCGGCATCTTCGATGTCAGCAGTGGAAGTGGTCAGGCAAGAAGACGAAATGAGTTCATCATATGCAGAGAAATCCACTTCAACGTCGTCGCGGACGTAGACAACCGACTTTCGGATCGACAGCGTCCCTGGTGGCATCTCATGTGTTACCTCAACTTCTCCATTTCAGACCTTGTCTACCCATTAACACACTCCATGACAAAAATGCGTGAAATAGTTTAGAATGAACTTCATCTTGTCGACCATATTTTTGTCGCTTGAATAGTGGATCCTGAAGTACTACTTAAAAAAGGCACATGACAGGAAGAGCTACAATAAATCAAACTTGAAAAAGTGTGCAACTTACGCATCCATGTTGATATGGCGTCTGCAGCACGAAGATGCGAAGACGGGCTGAGGTGGGAAGGTGCAAAAGAAGGCATGAGAGACAAGCCAGGCAGCCTGCTGCTGAGACATCGACACCGAGCGCACTTCACTTCCTCTGGAGAGGACAGGAACAGGCTGAAACAGGCTAAATATATTTTGAAAAAAGAACAAGGGCAAATAGAAAAGACATTTTATCCGGAGCGGAATACTATCATTTGAAACATAAGGAGAATTTAAAAAAAATATATTAATCGGCAGAAATGGTGAACCTGCATGAACAACTCATCGAATTGTAAAGCAATCTTGGCGACATCCGTTAGAAGAGTCAAAGGATTCTTCATCCTCTCATCCTTCAACTCTTCCGGATATGAATCAATCAAAGTGTGAAGACAATTGAGCTCCACCTCCAAGTTGTATGAACGAATTGTGTGAGCAACATACCAATTTTATTTGGCAACTGACCTGAGATGCTTCGGATAAATACATTATTAGTAATCAATATTATAGAAGGAAAAAAATAGTAATTTTTTTTAGGATCAACCTGTAATTCCCAGAGGTCGCGGATACCACTGGAGAAGGAGATGATGGCCTCGCGGACGAGTTCATGCCTTGGTCTGCCACTCTTGCGATGCTTGTAATTGGACACGGCAAAGGGCATGCGGACGAATCTGTCGTCGCCGTAGCCACAGGTCTGATGATCGAGGAGTGCGTGGGGAAAGGGTGGTGGCGGTCGCCTCTTGTAATCTGGCCATTGCTCCACATACATCGAGTAGTCGAACAGGAAAACATCGCCGCCCGCTCCCTTGCCCGGTATCGGCCTCTCTGCTCAAGATACAACTGGGGCTTAAGAGTATCTGAATTTCGAAAAAAAAAACTGAATTTGGACTCAAGCCGCAAACTGACCTTTCGGCTCCACAGCCCACTGAGTAAATTGAGAATTGGGATTTGGACTTGTCTGTGACGAAGAATCGGTGGTTGAACTTGAAGCATTCGCCTCTGATGCGACCAAACGGGCACGCTTGGCTCCGTTAGAGGGAGGAGTACTCATCGTCAGCGGATTGAGGTACAATGATTTTTCTAGCAAGAAGATGTTCGAAGTCGACGTTAGACGGTTCTCTCGTTTGTAGCCAATTTGCAGTCGAAATAACAGAGTCGAAATTACTGTTCAGTGCCTTTTATTTGCTTTTAATAAAAAAAATTGAGCGAAAATCATTTGAGCGATAATCATTTGAGCGAAAATCAGGACACCACTTTTGTCGGCGATATCGAGACCACTTAAGGGCGGCATGTCACTGCTTTCATCCATTTGCGTTTCGCGCTCTTCATAATCCTCCTCCATGAAGTCGAGAAAACTTGTTATTCTCGAACGACTCGTAACACGATTCTCGTATGACCTCCAGATATAACACTCTTGGCAGAGAGAACGAACAGATCTCGAGGTACCGCGAGAAAAGGAGAGAAGAATACATTGGAAACAAGTGAAGCAACAGAGGATGAAAAGGCATTCTAACTCGAAACATGAATAAAACGCCTGAGGCGAGTTAAATTAAACGAGGGAGAGGCGAAGCCGCAAATCCACAAATAAATTTGAACAAGGTGTAAGGGGGGAACATTAGAACGGGGGACAGATTCTCAAAACCACTGAATATCGAGCTTCTGCGTTCATGTTAAGACACGAACTTTAACAGAATCGACGAAAACACTAGTAAGTCAAAGACAGCAATAAAAATAAGAGAAATAAAGAAAGAAGGATAAAAATACGATTCATGGTGAATCAAGCCAGTGAAAAAGCCTTCGTTGAAATTTTTTGGCAAGTATCAAGTACAATATTCATCATTTAAATAAACGCAATATAAATGTTTTGGAGGCAAGTAATACTAAAATGGTCAGGCCGAGTCGCGAGCAAGTGCGAGTACCACCGCGGGATACATCTTCAGTCACCGGTAAGTCACTCTGTTCATCCACTGTTTAAATTATTTTTTTATTTTATTTCCAGGGTCGTCGACAGGAAGCAAACAATTGTATGTAAGGGACATGTGCTCTGTAAAAATATCATGAATCACTGCAATTTACAGTGCACGCAATAGGTAGATCTGAAATAAATCGGGCACATATGCATGTATGTATGTATGTACTATGTATGTATGTAGCCTTGTGGTTAACAGATTCTGCTTGCTGTTATACTTCTGTGTAAGCCTTGCGGCAGTGTCGTGCTGCAGAGGAATCGGTACGATTCGGAATGGGAAGAAGAGTACAGTTCCTCTTCTTCTCCCTGCTTTTGTGCTTCACTCTCTCTGCCTCTCTCTGTCTCGTACCCTCTCTCTCTCCCTCTTTCTCTCGATCTCCCTATTCTGTTTGCTAAGTTTGTATGGGTGCGACAGCTCTGAGTGGGAGAGAAGGTGGGAGGGGGGGGGAACCTTGCCTGACCTATAGTGGCCGATCAAATCGGAGGCTCCATCGGAAGTAGTGGTAGGACGGTTCTCTCTCCCTCCAGCTCTTTCTTCTTTCTCCCTTTTGTTGTCATATGTGCTCTTCTCTCGTTCTTAATCTTTCTCACATCTCTCTCCCTCTCTCTCTCACTGTCTTTCGCTCTCTGCCTCTCTCTCTCTCTCTCTCTCTATTCTTCGTCTATGTCGCGTCCGCCCAGCTTCTCGTAAGAAAGCGGCTCTTCGCCTTCGTCCCTCTCCTCCCGAGTGGAGCGGGGCCAGCCAGCGCCGTTCGCGTTGAGCTACACGCCGCTTCCTCGTCCTCTGTTGCACTCTCTTCCCTTGTTTGCCATCTCTTGCTTACGGCCACTTTTGTTTGTCTTGCGGCAAAAAGTTCCGGGTTGTGATGAAATCATCTCGATGATTTGAAAGTGATTGCAAATTGATATGCCTGGCAATAAGTGTGATGAATAAGCTTTGTTCTCCCTCTCTCTCTCTCTCTTTCTTTATCTTTCTCATAGTTTTCCTTTTTTCTTTCATTTCCTCGCAATCTTTCTTTCTCTCCTTGCAGACAGTGTGGCTCGTTCCTCCTTGGAAGACGAGCAGCCGGCATTGTGACGCTGGCTCGATTGAGTGGCTGTGAAGGTGTCGGTGATGCGTCGTCTTTAGTCAGCCTTACTCCTTCCTCAAGGCGCGTCTTCATCTCCTGAGGCTGCTCTCCTGAGGCAACTCACTCGCCATCATCTTTGTCATGGAGTCCAAGCGTTTCCATATCTCAAGATGCGTCACAATGGCACTGTCTGCGCTCATCATCGTTAGTAATCTTGCAATTTTCAATTCTTTACAACTTGTTTATTTTTATTCTATTCATTTCCATTATCGCGTATGTATTCTACGGCTAACACGACCTGGCACTTTTACGAGGCTGGTAAAGGGAAGGAACGAACTTGTACGGTGTGGGGAGGGGGCAGAGGAGTGGGTGAGGATATAATAGCTTCGCCTGTGTACACGCTCGTGATCCGTCATCATTTCTTCATATCCCAGTCAGCATCAGCCAATTCTAATTCCCAATTCCCTCTTCTTCCTCCTCTCCACTTGACTTGTCGCTTGTTTGCTACATCGAATCTCTTCGATTAGATCGAACAAGTCTTTTGACACTTGGCAATTGACACGGGCAAAGATGAAAGGAACACAAGAGCACGAGGGCGGATGGAAGAGGATCTGATTGAGGATCCGCGAGACTGGCAAACAGACTCTTCTCAAGAATTGGCCGAGAGGATATTCTGGGCAGCAAGTATACCCCCCCCCCCTCACCGGGTGATGAGGAACTCGATCGGAGGATCATTCTATCTCAATTGCGCAAGAAAAGAGAAAAGAGAGATCAATGCACAATATTGTATAAATTAAACAAGATAAATAAAACAATTGAAATTGAAATGTCGAAACTACATTAAACTGAAAGGCAAATTTGTGTTGCAACCAGAAATGCATAGCGACTACATTATTTCTGTCTGTATTTCTCTGCCTCTCTCTCTCTCTCTCTCTCTTTCTCTCTCTCTCTCTCTCTGAACATGAGTCTCTCACTCCTCCTCTCACTGCTTCTGAATCTCTCGTTCTCTCACAGTCTCTGAATCTTCCCTCTTTCCTCTCTCTCTCTCTCTCTCTCTCTCTCCTCTCTCTCCCTCTCTCACTCTCAGCTGATGTCCCTGTGTCTGGCTGGCTTCTCCTTCGAGGCCCTCATCCGTCTGCCATGGGCCTCTCCACTGCTGGGCACGAATCTACTCGCCTACGGTGCGGCGACTCTGCTCGCCGTGGGTGTCGCTGCCATTGTGCTCACGCCTCTCGGCCTCTACGCGGTCGTCCTCCAGCACTCGTCTCTTCTCGCCTTGGTAAGATCATAGCTGCCTACATCTTCCGGCCTCGTTCAACATAACCAGGCTGTCCATGGAGCTTAAAATCTAGCTTACTTTACTGGCTGCGACTCTAGTCTTGCATATTTCTTTCTTGACGAGTACGGTAGGTAGTTTTTAATTTACGGTCCCTGGATGGATTTTTCAAGGAAACATATGTACATACATACAAGAAGAAAATGACGTAAACACAAATATTCTTTGAGTTTATGCTGAGCTGCTTTGCGCTCGCGTGCATTAGCATCGTTGGCGGCATTCTTGGCTTCTGTCTCCAGCAAGAGGTTTCTTTCTCTTCTCCAACAAAGCGCAAAATCCTTATATTCTTGTAATTAACGACCGTGGGAAGTAGATAATAAATGACCATTAACAATATTCGATCTGTAGATCGCCGGAGGCGTTCTGTACGAGTGGATGAAGGACGGCTTGAGAAGTGCCTATGGGCAGGTGGAGAATTCCGAGCTGACGCACGCTTGGGACAGGATGCAGCATGAGGTTCGTGTGTGTGGAATGCTACTTCTGCATTTGTCAAATGTAAGTGTTCTAATTAAGTGTTGTAATTAGAGGATGTCTACGGATAATAATTAGCATGTCCTTTGTGTAAGCATGGATCAGTTCGTCTCTTCATGAAATATAAAGCCAGAAAGTGTCAAACGATTTTCCTATTATAGAACAGTCATGTCCATTCTCACGGGTAGATAAATAGCTACTGTAGTTACGATCTGCCCACCTACTCTCAAGGAACAGGCGGAGAAAGTACAGTTGCCCTAGAGAACATAATAAGGATGACTCGTTAAAGGGATCTCATAAGAGAAGAATCTGCAGTTGTCATGTTGCGGAGTGGAAGAGGGCGACGAGTGGACGTCCGCAAATTGGTTCCTCGGCCAGGTGCGCCATCCACGTAGACGTCGACCGACCGCGTGCTGTCTGACATGCGAGCAAGCACGGGAGAGGTACCATCACCCCCCCCCCCCCGTTCCACCTCTTTACCTTTCTCGGTAAAGGTACTATCACCGCCCCTCTCTCCCCTTATCTTTATCGAGAGAGGCACTATCACCACCACTTGCCCCTCCAATATCATCTCCCCTCTTCTCCAGATTCTGCCTATCACTCGCCGATCCGCCCTCGATCTCTCGACCGAACAGCAACAATGCCGATCTTCTCGTGTGCAGCCGGGTTAAGGAGCGATGCGGGGAGACGTCGAGGCGGCGGGATCCCTTCGACTATGACATCTGCACTGGACAAAGACCACCGCCTGCCGGCATGCCCATGGACGCCTTCGTCCATTCCAAGGTCGATCTCACTACTTTGTAGCTCGCCTCACTGGACATGTTTTCAAATGTTGACAAAAAGTTTGTTAGTTCTTAACATCCACAATTTCCTCCTATTGATTGTTTTATCCCTGTAATTTTTATGTATCCTGATGTTACATATATGTATATATAATTATCATTATGCTACCAATTATGCACCCCAAAAAGAAAGAAAAAATGTAGGGTTTAACCTTTTGAATGACTTACTCGAAAATGTCAGTAGGTAAGAGACGTGATTTGGCATTCACAGGGTTGCCTTGGTCTACTGGAGAAGCGGCTCGTCTTCCACGCGTCTCAGATCACACTGAGTGGCTTCGCGTCTGCCGTGCTCCTCTTCGCGAATGCCGCTGCCTCCTTCGTGTTGATCTACGCCTCCGAGCCACTCCACGAATACGACGCTGTCGAGGCTGCCTTCCATTGATGCACATACACCCATTTCTAGCTAGAAGTTTATTATTTGTGTACAGTTCGCTACTTTATCATTTCACTTACATATTTTACAATGCATTTGTATTATATAAACCTTGATATTTTAGTATAAGTTGAAGTGACCGTCTTAATCTCTGACAAAATCTCACTCGTTTTATTGTAGTTGTTACTTCGAGTAGTCCGTTGCACATGTAGTTACAAGTATGTACATATGTATGTATGTAGGTCAGATAGGCGAAGCGGAAAAAAACATCTGCTGGTTTTTCTGCAGACACTTCCTTCGTAACGTTTTTGTTGTTGTTGTAATCTCTCCTGACATTGAGCCAGTATTGTCAAAGCAGCTCTTTCAACCAAAGTGCCTTTTACCTTTGAACTTGAATCTGCTTTAAGTGCAATCCAGAACGGGAATTCAATGAGTGCTAGTCCAATGCTCACCGCAAACATATGGAACAAAAGTGTTTGTGCTCTCCTTGTAAGTGTGATAAATAGACTTGTGAAATGTCCACTCAGACTTCTGCAACATCGAAATATGCGTTACTCATTTTGACAACGAGAATATGACAAACTCGGTGGATCCCGTTGTGCCTCCAGTATCTCGCAAAGATTGCGTAGCTACGGGTTATGTCTTCGACATCTCGCAATATCCCTCTTCATTCAACTAGTCCGGTTGAGGGGTCAATGTTCGGATAAAGTGGTTGACTCTTACTATTAAATTCCGCATGCGCATAATAAAATTCATGCATCATTAGCATGAATTAACAATTATATACAAATAAGCCATTGTTTTGTGAGGACGTGAGAAAAATGAACATATTCAAGTAGAATAAGAATATGAAAAGAAGGTGGTGATTCCGAAAAGAAGCCCCTGCAATCATTGTGACTCCTTGCACGCAGAGCGGGTGGTTGAGTCTTCTTCTCTTCTCTCTGCAGCATGGCCTCAATTCCATTCACCTTCAGCATTCTCCTCTTCACTTTATCCCTTCCGTCAGCTCCATTGTTATTTATTGGGAATATTGTTTGAGTGCTACGTGTACTCAGATTTAGGATGAGTGAAAACAACCCACGCGGAGTCTCCTACCCCATTGGGAGCAGGAATCCTGAACACAACCCGCGCGGAGACTCCTACCCCATTGGGGGCAGGTATCCTATCTCTCTCTCTCTCTCTCTCTCTCTCTCTCTCTCTCTCTCTCTTTCTCTCCCCTCTCTTTCTCTCTCTATCTCTTTCGTTCTTTCTCTCTTTTATATCTCTCTCCTTATCTGCCCCTCCTGTTCTCACGTTGCCTTTCTCTCTAATTTTAGTCGAATTATTATTTCAAAAGATATAAAGAAGTAGTGTTCAGGGGGAGCACGCAAAGTGGTGAAAACGCCACTTCCGACATCGACACAGCGACTTATCCCTCCCTTCCGTCAGCTCCATTGTTATTTATTGGGTATATTGTTTGAAATGCTACGTGTATTTGAGGTCTACGATGAGTGAACACAACTCACGCGGAGACTCCGACCCATTTTGGGGCAGGTATCCTCAATTGTCTCTCTTTCTCTCTCTCTCTCTCTCTCTCTTTCTCTCTCTTCCTACCTCTCTCTTTCTCTCTCTTTCTTTCTTTCTCTCTTTCATCTCTCTCTCTCGTTCTTTATATGTTTTATCTCTTTCTCCTTATCTGTCCTTCTTTTTCTCATGTTGCTTTCCTCTCTAATTTTAGACGAAATATTTTTCCATAAGCTATAAAGAACTAGTGTTCAGGTGGTACAAGGAAAGTGGTGAGAACGCCACCTCCGACATCGACGCAGCGACTCATCCCTTGCTTGGTTTCTTTTCTCTCTTATATTCAAACTATTCTATTTTGATGCGTTCACAGAGCAGACCAACCTTTCTTTTTACATTTATCGCGTGAATACTTTCTATCTTGCAAGGCTATCTTTTGTCTTTCTCTATTCTTTGAAGACTTTCTCTCAATTGTACAGAATTGTTCAGAGGGCGGATTCGATGGTTGTGAGAAGGCATCAATCTGCAACGGTAATGGGAAGTGTGTAGTGCAATTCGAGGATGATCCATTCATACGAAAGGTTTGAAAGTCTTCTATTCTTCCATTCATCTTTCATGAGCATAAAGACGGGAAAAAGGTGCCTTATGTTAGAAACTTGGAAAAAATATGATACCCCTCCCAACTAGGATTGACCCCTCTTCAGGTTGTCTGCCTGTGCGAGTACGGCTACGCTGGCCAATTTTGTCAGACAGGTGTGTGCGTCTATGCTATTCCATTTCATTCTCTCTTTCTCTCTCTCTCTCTCTTCCCTCTTCTCTCTCATCTCTCTCTTCTCTATCTCTCTCCTCTCTCCCCTCTCTCTCTCTCTATCTCTCTCTCTCTCTCACCCTGCAGCTCGTCCACCGAAGGCATCTTTCTCGTGGGTGTTCTGGGTGGTGATTGTGTTCGAAACAGGAACTTTCCTCCTGATTGGCATCCGACACGCTACTCCAACTCGACGAGTTCCCCTCCCTTGCTCCGCCTCTCCTTCTCTCATTCTTCCCATTCCTCATTCCAAGGAAAAGCCAAAGATGCCGTAATCATTATGGACGAGGAACTTGTTTTTGTTCAATTTCAATCGAATAAAACCATGATTTCATTAACAATTGCAATCATACGAATTACCAATTTCCACAAAAATCTAGCGAAATATTCGGTGAGTTGGATAAGACTAGTTATTGCGGGAAAAGACGACTTTTCCCTTCTTGAAAACAAGAGATATAAGGTGGTTCTCGGCAGCGAATTGGTATATAAGATGACGCCAGTCACTGCAGGAAGTTAGTATCAGATCTGCCACTCGACCAACTGAGATCGCACCATGAGATGAACCTGAACGAGAGAGGAACGAGAGATAGAAGAGATGAGGAGAGGGAGGAAGACGAAGAGAAGACAAGAGAACAACGAGAGATAGAAGAGATAAGGAGAGCGAGGGAGGTGAAGCGAAGACAAGAGAGGAACGAGAGAAGGAGAGGGAGAGAGACGAAGAGAGCGAGAGCACCCCTTCCGATAGAGTGGGCAGAGTTGAGGGTGGCAGCAACCAGAGCCTCTTCCATGGACATCCTCATTGTGATACAGGCGAGATTCATGATCAAGGGCATCGAAGTGCAGTGGGCATTCGGGTTGAAGTCGCTCCCTAGGGCTATGATCACGTCTGAAATACATCCACAGTATATTACAATGGGGAGAGAGAGGGGAGAGAGAAGTAGAGAAAGAGAAAAAAGAAGGTGATAGAAAAGAAAGAGAACTGGAGAGAGAGATAGAGAGAGAGAAAGAGAGAGAGGGAGCGTGCCCTTGTTAATCATGTGGCGAACAGGCGGGGGCTCCAGACGAAGAATGAAAGCGGTGGAAGGTAGAACGACTGCGACAACTCCAGATGAGGCCATGCCATGAATGGCGGCGTCTGAGATGAACTCGAGGTGGGAGATGGCTCGACTCTAAAATGAAAGGTAAGAGAGAGAGAGAGAGAGAGATGAGACTCACTCGGATAGCGACTCCCATCTCGGCTCCCGCTTGATAGCTCAACTCTTCTGCATGGAAATTGGCGTGAAGACCAATGGCCTGACCAGCTTCCAGAATCTTTTTCCTGAATTACAGGATGAGATATACATATGTAAGAATGGAATGAAGTGCCACTGACGTGGAGAGAGTGGAGAAGTTGCCTTTCTCGCAGAAGACGTCAATGTTTTCTACTGAAACCAGTCGTCCTTCTGCTTTCTCCTGCGCAATTCGAGGGACGACAACAGAGCAGATCAGCCTGGCAAATTTATCTTTTCTACTTTTTGCCCATTCTCTCTCTCTCTCGATTTCTCTCTTTTTCACTATTTCTCGATTTCTCTCTTTATCCCTATTTCTCTCTCTGAAAATTTCTCTTTCTTTTCTCTTTAACCTTCTTCTTCTTCTCTCATCTCTCTTTCTCTTTCTTCTTCTCTTCCTTTCTTTTTTTCCGCTTTATCTTTCTTTTCCCTCTCTCTTTCTTTTCTCTCTCCGTTTCTTTCTTTTCTCCCATTTAATTTTTTTTCTCTCTTTTTCTTTATTTTCTCTCTCTCCAATTTATTTTATCTCTACCTCTGTATCTTTCTCTTTTTCTTTCCCATCTCACTCTGTTTGAGTTTTTTCATCGCTGTCCGGAGGAATGGCGTGTGCTCCACAGAAAGTGGCAGAAATCTCGAGCGGAACGGACTGTCGAATACTGTCGAGGACTCTTAGCATCTGAATAGAATCTGTAGAATCTGGAGAGTGAGAATGAGAGAAAGAAAGGGATTACAGAAGGTGAGAATGAGAGAGAAATAAAGAGAATGCAGAGAACGAGACGAGAGAAAGAAAGAGAAGAGAAAGCCGCCTCCCTTCAGCTCGGTCTCCACATCCAGTCCGTATCCACTCTTCGCCTCTGCTGTGGTGGTGCCCGATTGAAGCATTCGTCGCGCAGCCTCAACTATCTTCGGCCTCTCCATCCTTCTCTCGCTCTCTCTCCTGCTCTCCTCTCTCTCTCTCCCTCCCTCCCTCTGTCTCCAACTCTCTCTCTCTCTCTCTCTCTCTCTCTCTCTCTCTTTCTTTTTCTTTCAGACGTCGGGTCATTATAACTCCAAACATGTTCAAAGTTGGCTCTGAGTTCGCCTTCGCTTGCTTCTCTGGTCTTCTTCATAGTGAAGAGAATTCCGCCACCTGCCTCCTGCACCTACAAAATTAGTAAAAGTTAGTATAACCTTTAAAAAAAACTATTTTTGTATTCTCTTTTGAACAGCATGCGAAGTAAAGTGACAGCAAAGAAAAAGACCTCTTGATATGTTGCCCCAGCAAGTTTCATGCCGAACTCATGGAGTCTGCAGCCAGCGAAGACAGGATGAGAGTGAGCATCAACGAATCCCGGGAGGACCGCGCCTCCCTGGCCATCCACTTCATTCCAGCCACTTTCAGGGCACTCCACTTTCATCTTAACAATCTCTCCACACTTCTTCAACATCTGGAGACTACAATCAAGGAATACCTGATCTCGTGGACCGACATATTCAATTATCCCCCCGTCGTTGATGAGAACACAAAGCGACGATTGGGGACAGTTGAGAATCTACAAAAAAAAATTTCATTAGAAATGGGAAGAATCTGGAGCGCGTTCAATACTAACCTTGGGTGAAGCCATTTCCTGCCCTCGAAGAAAACAGTCGTCTCCATCCGTGACTTGGACAATTTGTTTGAGGTTGTGAATGAGCGTGGCCATGGATGGTATGGAGATGGGAGAAGTGGTGGTGCCTTGGCCCTTCTCCCGCAGTGCGTGCTTGATGAAGAATGGGAGATGCGCCTTGGCCCTTCTCAACTCCCTCCCATGCTCGTAAACTTAATCGCCACGGTCCCTCTTAAACAAGAAATCGATGGAGCATCATTTCGATGCCAACCGTTTACGGCCGTTTCACTTTAGAGACCGGCCCTGTACTCCCTCACAAACAGCACCCAGTATGCAGAAGATCATGAAGTGGATTACAGACAAGGTAAAAATGGAAGAGAACAAGGGAATAAAGAAAGAGAAGGAGAGACAGACAGTGAGAGAGATTGAGAGAGAGGGGGTGAATGAGAGACAAGAAGTGGCAGGAGATATGCAAATATTGTATTTTTTTAATATTGCCCCACAATTTTTCAATACATAATATGGGACTGGTCTAAAGAGAAGAGAGGGGGTTAAATTGTACTAATCGAGAGGGTACTCTTGGAGAGTGGGTGCTCATTTTGGATACACATCTAGAGGGGAGGCAGTATTAGAAGAGGTGTACTAACAATGCTGTATATCTAGGTTCGAAGGCTGAATGCCTGTTGTGATCCACGAACTCCCCAACATTTCATAAAGATATTTCGACAACACTTACTTATTTTCGCATCAAACAATACTTTATCTCTCATGCATGCTTTCATTTGCAAAAAGCAATAAATTAACAATATAAAGTAAAAGATAATACAGCGTGACTATATTGTTAAACAGAATTGATATTTTGGAGTTGGAAGGGAAATAAATTCACACTCAAACAAAAAAAGACAGTCACGGCGTCATAGATTCCATTTAGTTTGTTTAAGCAACTGCAGAAAAAGAAGTAGACGGACCCGTCCAAGGAAAGACAGATAGACGAACCACGACGATCATGAAGGGAGAGAGAAGACGTTGAGAGAAAGAGAGAGAGAGAGAGAGAGAGAGAGAGAGAGAAAGCGAGAGAGCGAAAACTAACCTAAGCAGCTATTGGTTTTTCCCCTTGACCACAGCAGGCTTGCGCCGGAGACTGCCCTTGCGGCCAGGTCTTCCACTGATTGAAGACGAAAAGTAGGCGCGTATCTTCCTCTCTGTGTACTTAATGGAAGATCGATTCGGCTGCTTCTTCACACGGAAGGCAGCCAATTCTCTGTCTTTTCTCATTCTTTTCTTTGATGATTCACGCTACGATCTTCCTGAATAACCAAGCTCAACACCGAGCGCAAATGTGACATTCCGAGGACAGTAGTCGCTTTCCGCCTCGAAGATTGCGCTGAAGGAGGATAGCGACTCCATCTTCACCTACAGATCTTCCAGTCTGCGGAAGAATGTACTTTCATTCTTTCTTCATCTTTTGCTCTCCTCTCCTGTACCTTCCACGTTTTCCTCTTCTTTCTCGTTCATTATTTCTTCCTTCTTCTTCAAGCGCTCTGAGCAGATCGATGTCAATCCATCGAAGAAGTTTGGACTGTCCTCCTCCAGCAGGCAATCCTCAAAAGCATCAGAAAGTGTACCACCATTCTCTTCGTCTTCTCAGCCCCTTTTCACCATTTGCTTGAGCGGAAATCAAGTCGCCCAATCTGCTATCTCCTCCCATTGATTCCGACGCAAGAGGAGGCACCGAATCATCCACTTCTCACAAGACCCCCACGACTTCCAAGTTGGAATGAGAGTGAGAGAGAGAGTATGGAAATTATGCTTAGGGGCTCAAGAATGACTCTTTTCTACAGGAACAGCTTCGGCGGTGGACATTAAGAGACACGAATCCGACAAAGATAAATTCAGCGACTTCAACTCAAGCTGAGTCTCCGCTGTCTTCTGACAGCAACGAGCTAGACCTTCCCTCCTCCGTTTTAAAAATGCTTTATGATTATATGAACCAATATGGCTGATTGTAACTTCGCATACGAGAAGTCCCTTGTGCTCTGATTCTCTTGTTTTTTTATTAGCACGTGAGAAATAATTAAGTCTTTAACCGTAAATAATGAAAGGCAAGCTAATTGCTTTTCTTCTTGGCCTCTGCCTGGTGGCTGGAAAGGGATCTTGCAAGCAATCTTTGGCAGATTTGCACTGCACCAACAACGAGAAGGTACACGATGACGAGAGAGATGGAAAGGGAGAGAATGAGGAGAAGAGAGAGAAGGAAGAAGAAGTCGAGTGAGAGACGGCGGAGTACGCCGAGCACTCCTCCTCCTCTGCCATTTGGCAGGCGTGGCCGGATGAACGAGGCGCCGCGCTGCTTGCCCACGTGTTCGATGTGGCGGAGGGCACGCTCGAAGGCGGATTCACTACGCGACTTCCACAGACGCGACATGTCACGAGCTGACGTCTTGTATCTGGAAAGAGTGGTCAGGAGATTGGGCAGATGTAGAGAGAGATACAGACAGACAAGCAGACAGAGAGAGAGAGAGAGACTGAGAGAGAGAAAGAGAGAAAGAGGAGAGAATGAGAGGGAGAGAGAGATAGAGCGACAGAGAGTGATAGAGGGAAGGAAATAGAAAATGATAGGGAAAAGAAAGCAGCGGGCTATTGAGATTAGAGAATCCAGAAAAAAAAGAATAGCCGACTTGGAACTGTCGAGAACGGTCTTTATGGTGCGGAAGAGAGTGCTCTCAGAGAGTTCATCTTTGGAGACGACGAGTCCAAGACCCTTGTACACTGCCTGAAGATGCAATGTGCATCCGTGATTGGGTTCATTTCAGAGATACATATGCGGATGTTCTTCTTCTAAAGAACACAGAAGGCGAAGGCCACTTCGAGTGAGTGGGCGGCGTACGCTTCTAATTGGAGGGAATCGAAGAGAGAACGAGAGAAGAATAAAGTGTATGTTGCAAGCGCGATGAGTTGCGAAAGAGAATTCTCTCTTGCCTTCTTTAGATTGCCGTCGTTCGCGCCGTAGAGTGGAATGCCGACGACGGGGACGCCGTACGCGAGTGCCTCCATCAGAGATGCCGGCCCGCCGTTCGTCAGCAAGAGACGCGTTCGACGCTCCGCTCAAATATGCACAACTCATATTAGGCAACACTCATTGTCAGTCAGGAATATGTATGCATGTACGTGCCATGACGAGTAATTGCTTAAACCGAGATCAAGCTGCGAAAAGTATGAAGGATAACTTTTTGTGCAAAAGTCACGCACACCAAGGCGAGCCGAGCCAACCAACCAAGCAGATCAAGCTGCGGAAAGAAGGAAGTGATGTTGATGTGAGCAGGCGCCTTCTCGATATCTATGCCCGGCAGCTTGAGAGCGGGCCCGACACTCCAGAAGATACGGTAGGTATCGAGACGAACCAACGTGTTATAGACGGCTTTTGCCTTCAAGATACAAAGTTGATTTGATCTCTCCTCTGCGTCTTGACCAACCTGCTTCTCTGTCATGCCTGCCGCATTGGCATGCGTTCCAAACGAGACGACGATTGTGCCGTCCTTCGAGGCTTTTACCGATTCGTTCCAAGGCTAGAGAATGCGGAGAATATTTATTGTCCTAATTATCACGGTGCTAATTAGGACGGTTCCAAACCGCAAAGAGTGGCCGAGGCAGATCGAGATGGAGCCCGCCAACGGGGATGACGTGAGGAGGGAGCGGCCGCTCGTACTCGAGCAGAGGATCAGTGTTCACGAAGAACAGCGCACTCGACTGCTTCAACTCGTTGACGTCAGGGAATGGCGCGAATCTGAAGGAGGATCACCTTGTGAAGTCGCCTCTTCTTCTGACCATGAGTACAATGAACCTCTTCTTGATCTCGTAATCCTCTCGGAAGGCTTTCGTTATGGGTCCATCGAGAAGGCGGTAACGACGCGAGACGGCAGCAGAGATTAGTGGAAGGCCGAGCTGAGCGACTTCTTCTCGTAGAAGACAGAGACCGGCTGCCAGCCGGGACACGAGGCTATTCTTCGACTGAAAGAACCTCATCTTTCTTGAAGATAAGAGGAAGCGATCGGGAGGGAACACAGACATGAGAATAGAAGCAGTTGGAGAGTGGATAGTCGAGATCCATTGGAGAGCGAGAGGCAACGAGCGTTTCGTCAGTCAGACCTTTGGACAGTAAACGTATAATATCTATCTATCCACTAACTAAAATTACCATAGAAATCGCGAGATCATAAAATACCATTGGGGTAAAACCGTTGCGAATGATGGAATACACTTGTGGCCTCTTTACCTTCGAGGTCGTAGTAGATGACGGGCACTCCGAGGACATGCGCGAGTGCCAGTTGGCATGGATTGCCGGCGTAGGCTATCATCACGTCCAGGTTGTCGTGCGCCAGCCCTTGCAAGAGGTTGCTGTCGAGCATCTCAACCAAAGAATCACTAATTAGTTTCATGCTAATTAACAATACACGACACCTTGTAGCATGTTTCGTTGTGTGCCTCATAGTAGGGCAGCAGATGCTCGTCGACGTCGTATACGGCTCGCCACGGAATAGTGCTCCACACCTTTTGCAGCGGCTCGTATTGTCTTCTGAAATAAATATTTACAAAAAAATTAAATTATTGACAATTTTTTTCTAAACAAAATAATGATAACGAAAATGACCTGCTGAGCATGTTCTTGATGGTCTTTTCACGGACGAGATGCAGCTTGGGCTTGACGAGACGCGGCTCTTCCGGGATGAGGACGGGCTTGACAGTTATGACTGTGTGATGTCTTAAGGGGATCATAATTTAATTTATTCAAATTTCCTCACTATTATCTCTCGCCCTTGAGTCAGGCAAAAAGACGCGAATTCAAATGTGAGTTTTTGGGCCCCTTTAAGGGTCGCTTTAATAAATTTATGTTTGTAATTTCCAATAATACAGTGTTTCACTCGTGAATGGGCGAAGGGACTGACCTGAGTGCGAGAGCCTGCGCAAGGTATTCCATATGCGCTCGTTCATGTTGCTGGCCTCCAAGTAGAAAGACAAGAATGTTGAGTGCAGATGCCGCGGAGAGAAGAGCGAAGAAAGACGCCAAATGGCGTAGCAACAAGAACATCTGCAACCTTGCTCTTCTTTCTACAATATAGAGACTCGTCTTTGGTTCTCCGAGCCACTTTTTGCTTCTTCGACCAGCTAAAAGACAGGCTAGAGACAGCCACGCACTTTGCCGACGACATGGTCTATGTGTCGGTATCTGGAGGGAATCATATGTTGGCAATGGAAAATGAACAAAGGGAGAGAGGAGAGCAAGATAGAATGAGAGAGAGAGAGAGCAAGAGGGGTTGTGAGAGAAAGAAAGGATAGAGAGAGTTTGAGTGAAAAATAATAAGAAAGTTTATATATGCCTATATGGATATGCAAACAAAAGAGGAATTGCCATGCAGAACACTATTAGGCGTTCACTATATGTCAGTTGCGCTATTGCATAAAATTGCCGCCGAATGAAGGAGAAATATAGGTCATAATATTTAGGAAATGAAAAATAGACTCTAGTGCATCAGAGACCAGTCTTCAGAACTGGCAGTCGTTAGGAAAAATAGTTTTGGAAGTGTTAATTTGGGCATGATGTAGAGAATAAGATAGGCCACGTAAGGTGAATGATGCAGGAAGTGAAGAAGGAGTTGAGAGGTAGCCGGCACGGACTCTCACCCTCGAGCACAGCACTCTATGTTTGTGATGACCAAACAGTACCCAGACGTAGAGGAATTAAGGAGGCGGGTCAGAGGAGAATGTTCGAGAAAGATAAGAGAGAGAGAGAAAGAGAGAGTGAGAGAGAGAGAGAGGAAGAGGAGAAGCAGAGAAGGGTCAGAGGGTACACAAAGTGCATCAAACAATTAGCGTGAGCCACGTAGTATACGCATTTTATTCTTTTTGGTGTACATATTTATCTTGTCATTTTATCGTATTATTCAGTTTTTTTTTTAAATTTTTTTTTTGCAAAGCAATTGCGATAAAAAAGTCAAGCCCGAGAAGATGATGAAAGGAGGGAACGTAGGGCCCTTTATCGGTTACTCTTAACGCTACGCTGATATTCGCCACGAGACACATGTCACATTTTATTATTCTTGTTGGGTTGTGACAAAAACACCAAGAGAGTGAATTCAATTGGGATGTCGCTGTAATCATCGAAACAATAGAATGCATAACAGAGATGTCCTGAGCTTGTGAATAATAAACGTAAATAAATGGAACGGGCACTAAGTATTCTTTTTGCGTATTAATAAAATTCTAATAAATAGTGTGTAATCTACTGGGCAGATGCTTTGGCCTTTGTGTCCGACACGTTGAAGTGGGAAATGTTGATGGATGGATATCGAGATGGAGAAAGAAAGAAGTCAACCCAGAGATTGGGGCGGCCTTCTCTGTGGTCTACCGGTCTAGCCAGTTTCCTCCATATGTTATTGTTAGCTTTACAAGTCTCTCTCTCTAATCATTCATTATCTCTTCTCATTTTCAGTTGCTTCGGAATCGACGGCCAGTTCCGCAGAGCTTCCATCGGCATCTCTTGTATGTCGGCAGCATTGCTGAACGAGTCGAGCGAGAATATTCAGAAATCTTATTGGTAACGGAAGAAATGAGCAATTCGAAAAATTGACAAAAGCTCAAAAAATCTTTCCAAAACTGAATTCATTTAGCATTTTAACCAAGCAAGCATACTATTTTGTATTCACGAGCAGGTGAAATTATCCAGTGCTCCTTCTTAAGCCATGGTTTGTTTTAAAAAGAGCTATACTACTTGGTATGTATCTTTCAGAAAAGTACGCGTTCTATATTTACATTCGGAACAGAAGTTAATACACCTGCCTATATCTGGTGGATATTTCAAAAAAATTGTCAATCAGCTGATAGATAACGTAAATTGCTAGCCTGGATCATAGTCTTCGTCGAATGTTCTTGTCCCACGAACGAAGGGCTCGCGGTCGCCACTGACAAGAGCAAGTTCAGCCGGAAGAAGGTAGGGTGCAGGCAAGCTGGCTGCACTCCGCATCTTAATCATTATAAAACGAAATCTTTCTTTCTCCATAATGTTTGTGTAATTGCTTAATTAGTAAGCTAAATCATTAACTCTGTTGCACTGTGACCAATTTTACAGGGCAACAGCTCTGGTTGGATATCTAACTCTGGAAAGTGAACATGGGAATTAACGCAGAATAATTATGTATGTAGCTCATAGCCGATTACGATGTTACGAATCGCCAAGTTTTTCGAAAAAGGCTTGCAATTATTGAAAAAAATTTTTTAAATTGTTCTTAATTCTCTACCATTTGCATCTTAATGATGGAAGTGTAAGAGAAGGACAAAGATGGTTCGAGAGATGGATAGGAAAGAGGACAAGGAAGAGAGAGGGGGGCAGGTTCCGAGAAAGGAAATGCCGCATCTTCGTTCATTAGCACACAAAGAAAGGCACGGATGCAAACGATGGCCACAACAAGAGACAGCCTTCTCTACTTGCGGAGTTATCTTGTTGACAAGCTCCGATTTCACACCCTAGCTCTTTCCGTCAATGTTTCATTGACATTCTTTGTTAGCGAGAGCAAAAAAAAAAATCTTTTTTAAATAAACTTTTTTTAAATCACAAATCTAAGACTTATTTGTTAATACACCTCTCTAAAGTTTGATCATTTGGCAATTGATTATTGTCCTTAATTAAATGAAAATGACATTTTTGACGACAAGGGGCAATTTTGAGAGAGCAGATGGCAAAGAAGCATAATAGCCCCGTGGGAGTTGACGTTTTCTTTTGGAATGCCTCTACCTACCACCATTTTGGCTGATTGTTTGGCCCTCGGAACATCGCGGGTGTTCTTTTTTTTACTGCTGTTTATGTGCGAAGGCGGCGGCAATAATGAGCGGAGGACTTTTTTGTGCCCGAGGAAGGTGGCAATAATTATGAATGATGAATAAGAGAAGCCAGCAAGCGGCCTTACCGTAGCCACGAGAGCGAGCAGAGGCAGAAGAAGCAGTTCGAGCCTGTGGCGTCGCATCTCCTCAAGTGAAGAAGGGAGAAGATGTGTTCTGGCAGGGGAGGAGGAGAAGGAGAAGGAGCACCTCTGCCTGCCTGCCTGCCTTGAGGGGGCGTGCCACACCTCGGCTTAGGCAAAGCAGGAGGCAAAGCAAGGCATGTAAAAGGGTGCATGTGCGTGTGTGCAACTCCAGCAAGTCCATCTCACATCACCTCCTCCGTCATTCATTCCAACCTGTACATCTTCTCTCATTCTCCGCCGTCTCTCGTCTCTCTCTCTCTCTGTCAGGGTTCATGCCTCGGCCAGAAACGGCAGCCGCCCTCACCAGCAAGTGGACAACGAAGCCAATTCGGACAGTCCCCTGTTTACGCACGAAGAAGGGAGAGAGATCGCGGAGAGTCAGAGAAGCAGAGGAAGAAGAGTGGCAACATCAGAGGGAGAGAGGGATCAAAGATTTAGAGAAGCAGAGGACGAAGAGTGGCAATATCAGAGATTCAGAGAAGCAGAGGACGAAAAGTGGCAACATCAGCGGAAGAAGCTCCAGAGAGCGACAATGACTGAAGCAACCAGACTTCTTCTTCATTTTCAACAACTGCTCATCATTGCTCATATGCACACAAAATCGCTGCAAAATGAGCGAATATTATCAGCACCTGTATATGACTACTCTCCAAAATAGTCATGAGGAGATAGACAAAAGCACTATCGGTTAAATCTGACGTACTGAACAAAACACTTGGATCTAAGCTAAGGAAAACTTTAAATATATATATATTTTTTTTAATTCTAAGAAAAAAATTTTAGAGTTTGAACTTTCCAGTGATTTAACATTTTCCAGCAGCTTTCTGTTTGTGACCAATGAACGCAGATTCTAATAAGAGTCTGGATTCTGCTCATAATGTTGGCCAGATGGAACGAGACAGCGAATGCTGAATGTGACAAGCGTTTTCTTAATATATGGATGTATGTAATAAAAAATAGCAGATAAAAGTGCTAATTGATATCTCTAGTACATTCGAGGTATGCCTCGGCTTTATAGCTTGACGGAATTTTGTTTTATGTATGACTGTGAGCCGAAAACCAATTACGCAGTTGCGAGGGCGAAGAGACAAAAAAGGTACATAGATGCCTTATCCCTTGGCCACAATCAATCTTAATTTTTTTTTCTTACAGGTATCATAATCAGCAAAAAAAAAAACAACAACAAGAGAATTCCTAAAATCAATATGCACATGCTTATTTTGAAATATGTTTATTCCCTATAATGATTAATTTTAGGAAAGCAAGGAATGTGGGAAGCACTACTTTAGTTGTGAAATGATGAAGTCAAATGTAAAATATAAAATTAACGAATCAGTTTGTATTCTCAAGATTTTCTTAAAAGCAATTAAGCCGATATGGCTGTACAAGGTGCCCAATTCCGATGTGAAGGAAAAGACTAACAGCGAATTTGATGAACCAGGTTGTTGATCAGCAGAATTTGGTTTCGATGGTTCCCTCTCTCTCCGCCTCTCGCCCTCAATCTTTGTCGTATCTTTCTCTATCTCTCTCTCTATGTCCTCTCTCTCTCTCTCCTTCTATCTCTCTCTCTCTCTCTCTCTCTCTCTCTTTCTCCCTCTCTCTCTCTCTATCTCTCTTCTCTTTCTCTTTCTCTTTCTTTCTTTCTCTCTCTCTCTCTTTCTCTCTCTCTTTCTGTCTTTCTCTATCTCTGTCACTCTCTCTATTACTGTGCAGTTGCATCTTGCTGTCTACATATTCTCTGTATTAAAGAAATTTAATGCTCATTAACATTTCAAAAGGCAATGTGAATTATTTGCTACGAACATGTAGTTTTATTTTGGAATGAGAAAGGTTTTTTGACTGAATGATGGAATGAATATCCCGCGAAGCCTCCGGCAGGAAGCGGAGGAGAAAAAGAGAGACATGAGGTTACTATCCATGTTCCACCGCGTCTGAATCGCTCTATCGGTCTCTATCTCCCCCACCCTCATTTTATCCCACCGCCTTACTCTAACCTCCTCTAACTCTAACTCTCTCTCTCTCTCTCTCTCTCTCTCTCTCTTTATCTTTCTTTATTTTTCTGATTTTTAAGATAATGTTTGACTTTTTCCCTGTTCCTGAATTCGGTCCACTGGTCCTGGCAAGAACTTCCATCTATGTAAGAGTCATGGCAAAATAAGTACTGTAGAGAAAGAAGACGAAGCCTCTTCTCCAGTATATTTTCATGTTGTATGTTATACAATACTCATTTTAATATGAGCACTCTATTGGTAAATTGATTCCAGTGGAATATCGTCTTATGATTAAGAAAAGTAGAGGACATGATTTCTCTATTTTATTCAGACGTCGCAGCGGTTTCGAATGTCTAGATAAGGGAAGTTCGTTTCTGTTTGCGATGTTATTTCATTATACTCATTTATTCGCTGCATTGCTTTTGTTGTTGCTGGGTAATTTTACGAGAATAAAGAGTGTTAATCCTCTCACAAGATCTCCTCTATATGAATATCTGGGGTCTTCTCTGCGAGTTGAACAATTCGCAGTGGTCGTTCTTATGAACGGTAAACTACAAACGAAGTGTTACAGAAATGGGTTATAGTGTTTTGGCGCAAATTCAATTTTTTAAGCTATTATTCTTTCATTCTTTTCATACATGTTGTCTCTAAATCATAGCTCTCTCTCTCTCTCTCTTTCCTCTCTCTCTCTCTCTTTCTCTCTCTCTCTCTCTCTCTCTCTCTCTCTCTCTCTCTCTCGCCCAGTGTCAGGCATAAGGGCGAATTCGAGCGCAAGTTGTTGGCTTCTTCTACCACGCTCGCGACTTGCTCGAGCGGCAAGTGCGCCAAAGGACTTCCTGATTTACAAAATGAATCAAAAAGTGCTCTAGACATTCTTTATTGGGTATATTTCTCACCATTTTAATTCACCTTAAATACAACAAATGTTTAAATCTTTTATAAAATGAAGGTTTACTTGAACATTGACAAATGAGATGGCTATTCGACAACGGGGCGCTCCCAGAGGTGGGAATGGGCCCAAAATTTTTGGGCCAGCCCGGCCCTGGGGGCCCAAAGTCTCGGCCCGGCCCGGCCGGAAATTTCCGGGCCTTGTAATTTTGGGCCCGGCCCGGCCCGGCCCGTGGGCCCGTTTGAGCCCGATTTTCAAAAAAAAAAAAAAAATTTTTTTTCAAAAAATTTTTCTATGTTAATTGGGGGTTTCTTTTGGGTTTGCATGAGTTTACCAAAGTAAAAAATATGTTTCCCCCACCCCTAAGTAACATGCCACTATATAAACCAATTTCAAATACTTCCGAAAATTTCAAGTTTACGTTTTTACCTTCAATTTGCCAGGAATTTCTGACTTGAGGGCCCAATCGGGCCTACGGGCCGGCCCAACTTTTGTTGGGCCCGGCCCGGGGCCTTGGGAAATTGGGCCGGCCGGCCCTGAGGGCCGGGCCGGGCCATTCCCACCTCTGGGTGCTCCTTACTGTGGAGCACAATTTCGAATGAATTTGAAGGGGATAAAAATTTTGGCTCTATTCTAGTGTAGGCGTATCATAGGATTATAGGCGTCCCATGGAAATTAAAGGCGTCCCAAAAAAATATAGGCGTCCTATAAATTTTAGGGCGTCCGAAAAATTTCCGATAATTTAAAAAGTGACAGAACAAATTTTTTTTTACGATCTTTCTTTATTATGCATATTCGTGATAGTGGCAATGGAAGTACATATGTACATAGGGGAAGCGGAACTCATCAAGGAGTAAATGACTTGGCCATCTCGTGGTTAAGAATCTTCTCTTTTTTGAACTTTCTGCGCAGCATGTATTGATACAAATAGCTGGGGAGAAGATTGCCTCGCGTGCCATACAGATGTTTTAGCGACCTCTTCAACGCTCCCCAAGTGCCTTCGATGGATTGGGTGTGAATATATGTACATATAGAAACTCATGCACGAAAAGTTTAATTTCCTCCTCAAAGTACCTTTTTTGGGACGCCTTAAATTCCATGGGACGCCTTTTCTTGCCATAGGACGCCTATAAATCGGTCGGACGCCTATAATTTCATGGGACGCCTAATTTTTCCATGGGACGCCCATAATTCGGCGGGACGCCTTTATTTTCCATGGGACGCCTATAACCCCATGGGACGCCTACACTAGAATAGAGCCAAAATTTGTTTTTAATGTAAACCAGGTTGCCAGAGAATATTTCATTATCGTGCTCTTCAAAGTGCACTTAATGTCTGCCTCATTAGTGGAATGCGCCATTACCACAAGGAGTCGATATTTCAGGCGCTCGCTTTTCTGCTCGAGCCTGTGCAAAATGGTGTAGAAGTGAGAAGAACGGGAGGAAATGTGTGGACTGTGTGATGCGCGACCATTGCGACAGATGCTCCATTGCTCCATCTCCAAAGAGCCGGGCAGAGCTGTGCATAATTTATCAGGAGCCAATCAGGCAGTCAGCATGCTAAAGAGGCTCTTTATTCAGGCTCTTCCATCTTCTTCTTCGCCTTTTTTTATTTATTTTGCCGCTCGCGTGAACTATTTGTTTTGTGCAAGTACATACGTCTGTGTGTGTGTGTGTGTGTGGTCAGACATCATTCTTACCATTAGAGAGATGTGTTCGCGAGTTGGTTGCCCACAGCTCACACCGAACAAGACCCAGACATTTTGTAGTTTCTAGTTTCAAGTAACCCATCAACTTTATAGACTCGCTCTGACCCGCTGCAGAATCTTTCCCTTCAATCTCTCCCTCCCTCTCTCTCTCTCATGCAAACGTCGAATTAAAACAGCAATGGCAAGGACATCATCAATCAGCCCATCTCTTCTACTTGAACAAATCTTTATCCAAACTTTCAGATGATACACTGGATGTTATTATCCAGCTATTCATAGAGAGAGGCTGGTTGCGGAATGGTGCAAGAGAGAAGGTTGGATGAGAACAGCAGCGGGGACAGTTGACTATTTGTCGCTGGCACTGGTTCTCTCTCTCTCTCTCTCTCTCTCTCTCTCTCTTTCTCTCTTTCTCTACCACTTTCTCGGTCATCCATTGCTTTCTTTTTTAGCCACCCTTTTCCATCCTCCCATCGCTTCCAACTCCTCTTCCCCCAACCCTTGCTCGCCGCTACAAACTCTCCTTTATCTTCATTCCCTTGCAGCTCCTCTCCCATTCCATTCGCTCCCTCTCTGCTGGGAACAGCAATGCTCCGGCCACTGCCGTTGCTGATTTCCAACATCTTTCGCTGTCACCCCTCCGAACGCAGTGCGCTCTCTCGTCTTTGTTGAGCCTTCTCTCGCACTCTCTCCTTCTCTCCCGCTCTCGCCTGCTCTCCCACTCTCTCTTTCTCTCGCACTCTCTCCTTCTCTCTCACTCTCTCTCTATCTCGTGTACTCTCTTCCTCTGCCCCCTTCTCTCTCTCTCTCACACACTCATATACTCGTCGCGCCAACACCATCTCCTTCCCCTACCCCTGTTCAGCAGCACTCGCACCACACTGAGAAAATCGATAGTGCGCATAAACTCTCCTGAACTGATGTGCACACTCGTCAACTGTCTAGCCTCTCTCTCTCTCTGTTCTCTTCTCTCTCGTCCCCTAACTCTCTCTCACTCTGCCCCACCTTTCCCTCAAATATTCTAGCTTCTCTACTCGCCTCCCAATGCTGTCCGCCTTTCGCCCAGTCTCTCGCTGCGTCTTCCTGTCTGAATAGGGCTGCCGGCTCCTCCAGTCTCCATATCGCTCCATCACCCTCTCCGGGCTCTCCTTTGCTTTCTTTCTTGCACTTTCCCTCTCTCAGTCTCCTGCTGTCTCCTCTCTCTGCTCTCTCTCCCTCTCTCTCTGTCTCTCGCTCGCTCTTTCCCCCATCTCTCTCTCTACTCTCCTCTCCTCTCTCTCTCTCTCTCTACTCTCCTCTCCTCTCTCTCTCTCTCTCTCTCTCCTTCTCTCTCTCTCCTTATTCTTCGCCAACACCCTCAGTGTCCGCATTGGCTGCTCCGCCGCCTCGCGCCGACTGTTGTCTTCTCTCTTCTCTGCCTCCTTCCCAACCAACATTTCCTAGTCTCCCCCCCCCCCTACCTCGGCCCTTGAATGCCCCAAGTGGCAGCTGCATTTTAAGCGCTCTCTTTTCTCTCACTCTCTCTCTCGCTCTCTCTCTCACTCCCTAATTCTTTCTTCTCTCTCTCTCCTCTCTCTCCACTCACTCTCTCACTCGTTCCACCTGGACACGTATGATCCTTCCTCTCCGAATCAGTTCTTCCCATACACACTTTCCAGTACCTTAATCTTCCTCTCAGATATCCGAGGTGTATGAGTCAATCTAAAATTCAAATTTTAGCTTGAAGATGAGAGAGTCACGGAAACGGATGTATGGAGAAGGTAGTGAGACGAGAAGATTAAGAGAGATGGGACACGCGAACACTTCTGGCAAAATGTTGGGAGTCTCTCACCGAGCCTTGTGGAGAGTGATTCAGCGCGTGTTCTTATTGTTGGGCATCTTTTCCTGATTAAAAAAAACTGTGCACAAATAAGCACGGTGATATGAGAAAGAGAGCAAAAAAAAAGAGCGGAAAGAGAAAATGATCATAGAATAGAGCAGACGATCTTATGATTATTATCTTCCTTGTCAGATAGCTTCTTCAGTGCGAGAGAGAGAGAGAGAAAGAGAGAGAGAGATAGTCATGTGATCATCTACTTCTCTCATTTCCTACCCTATCTCGCTCCATTCACATGCCCTACCCAATCGGTGTACTATGTGCCTAATGCGCTTGTGGCTTGTCCTTTTATTCATTGCTGCTCATTATTTTATCTGCACATACAAATCGAGCTAACCCTTTAATCTTCCACTTCAGCGAATGCATTTTTGTAGTTGTTGGATCTTTTCACATTTTTATTTGCACTAATATTTAGCTTGGCTCAGGTTAGCATTATTTTTAACATCTCTCTACCATTTCCAACCATATTTTATCACTGAGTGAACATGTCATTTCCTATTTGTCTCTTTCGCCATCTCGAAGATTGTGTACACAAAGACGATATCTTTTTTTTATACTGCATACCATATCATATTTGATTATCTATTCGTATTGATGTTTCTGTTTTTTTTTGTTACATACATACATATATGACGCTTGTGCATACATCCATATCTCTAACCACTCTTATGGAAATGAAGACTGTTCTGTACAATAGTAGATAGATGAAGGGTGCCATTCTCGTGCTTTGAGGACTCCTCCAGACTGCTTGTGCTGCGAGAAGAAGACTGTTGCTAGTGTGGAGTGGACGGCTCTCCACGAGACACTCGCGTATGTCATCTGTGGATGCTCTGCGAGACGCCGAGGACGGAGAGAATCAGCCGGTGGTGCTTGGAGAGAGGGAGGAGATGTCGCCGAGGGACCGCGGAGTCTTCTCCGATGACGACCACCAGAACGACGATGGCGCGACTGCCGAGCGAGCACCCGACGACCACGGCACGCGACAACCACTCGCTGAGGCCGATCCGGTAGGACTGAAGAGAGAGAAAGAGAGAGAGAGAGAGAGAGAGAGAGAGAGAAAGAGAGAGAGAGAAAGAAAGAGAGACAATAACGATACAGAGATTTAAACGAGCTTGCAGCCAACTTAAGTAATGAAAATAATTTAAGAACTGTTTAAAGAGTGATTGCTATTTCCCTTTCGAGCAAAAGTCCTATATTGTGCGTAGTATCCGCAGAGAGGAGCGGAACTTCGGGTCGAGCAGGCGGAGGAGCTCGTCGAGTTGGCTGCCATCTTTGGCCTCCTCCGACAGACTCTGATTCCTCCGCATCGATTCGTCATCACCAAGAAGATTATGACTACGGTAAGCGTGGAAGAAGTTTGTTTTTTCATTCTTTTCTGGTCAGGTGTTAAGATATTATCTTATTTATTCTTTATAAAACATAATTTGAATGTATTTTTTTCCAGCAAAACTCGCATGGCCAAGACGAGGAACATCTCATCGTCCTCTGCAATGACGTAATTCTCATTGCTGAGCCTACGAAAGAGCCGAAGACGCCCGCGCATCGGTACTCATTTTAAGCCGGCACAATTTTTTTTTTTTTGTGTTGAATAAAAAAATAGTTTGTTACTTTAAAGAATATCTTCATAATTCATCTGATCTTGTGAATAATGAATGATTTATAACAACAAAAAAAATGGACATAAAACATTTAATCTTCCGCAGATTTGATCTGCGAAAGACGGTGCCTCTGATGGGCTTGAACGTTCAACGCTACTCGCTGACGCACATCTTCCTCGACCACACGAGGGAGAACATCACGATCGTCCTGGAATCTGAGGACAACGACCTCGTCAAGGCTTTGTTAGCCAGCCTTTCTCACTTTTCTACACTCCTCTTCCCCTTCTCTCTCTCTCTCTCTCGAGTATCATTTGCATAATGATACCCTTTCACATTTCGTACACTTTCTTCTTTCTCTGTTTTCCCTTTGGAACAGGAGCGACAATATGATTTCGACTAAGAGGATCAATTCTGTCCATTTTCAAACTAAATATAGTGACTCCAGGGTTAATTTTACGTAGAGTCTGACGGAACTTATATAGTTTATTGTAAGTTTTATATTTCTCTTAAACATTTTATTGCGATATACATCCCCTTCAGACTAGCGACTGATTTGGAGAACACTGTTTTAGCTTCGACGCCATTGAATTCGCAATTCGCCGCCTCCAGGCACACGAGATCGAGCGGAGTCGCCAGCAGCAGCAGCCACGAGAACTGGCGCGGAGTGTCACGCGGCCTTCGCGCGATCCGAGGCATGAGAGGAGCAGGTTCGGCTTTTCTCTCTTTTTCTCCTTTCTTCCTCTCACAATTAGTGTGTTTTTTTCTTTTTTTCTTTTTGTTGTTAGCATCAAAAGTTGATTAATTGATAATTGATGGTAACTGATTTAGTATTTTAAAAAACAACTATGAATGAATGTAACCCGAATAACGCGCCTGATCCATCATCTCCTCAGAAGAGTGCGCGGCAGCTTCAGCGAGCCGACGGCCATCGTGCGGCCGCAGCCACGCGCGCCCCTCGCGCCCGTCTTCGCGCCCGACGAGCGAGAAGAGCACAACTTTAGCGGTAGCGAAGAGAACAACATTGTGCGCGTGCTCGATGATGAGAACGACACGCCCGTCGACCCGAACGACGACGACCGCGAGCAGCCACCGCGACGCCGGCTTCAGCCACTCACGTTGCGCATCGAGGAGGTTTGCTCCGCCGCCTGACGTTTCCCAGACGATTTCTCTCTCTCTCTCTCTCTCTCTCTCTCTCTCTCTCTCGTCAACTCCCTTCTTCGTTCAGGTGCACGGTGGCGAAGAGCCCGAAGACATCGATGGTATCCATCGCATTGTTGAAGAGCGGCGCCAACCTCCAAACTGGACCAGAATACTTCGATCTGTCTTTGGTGATGTTCGTCCTTTTTTATAATTGTATTAGTTTTTTTTGTTAATTAGTTTAATTAATTACTTTAATTAATCTCTTTTGATGACCTCCCGACTACTCGAAACCACTCTTGTAGAACGGTCTCGTGTGTTTTCAGTCGGTGGCCGCGCAAATCGTGCACCGCCGACCCCTGATCTTCACTGGCAAGCTGTGGATGGTTAGTTCAGCCCCTCCCCCTTAGGTACCCAAGTGTCACATCGGAGTCATCTCCCTTCAGCACGACGTCGAGATGAGTCGCGATCTCTACCGCTACATCGTCTTCTCAGACATTATCATCTTCCAGAAGCTCAGCAACTTTCGACGGCCTGGAAAGTGCGTAACTATAGAATGAACTATAAAGTGCTGATTGATTTATCCTAACTAGATACTTTTTTTTCTTCTTAAGTTTCGAAGCCTTGCTGCTCTACGAGTGCGACTCGGTTCGTCAGGGCGAGTTTGTGACGATTCGCTGGCCTCACAAGTACTTCATCGTCGAGATGGACGAGGTGGCAGCGGCGGCGTGGTTTGGCAATCTTTTGCTCTTTCTCTGACTTCTCATTTGTAACCTGCTTTGGCTAGTTTCCTAAATTGTACTCTTCTTCAGGCACAACCGACTACGCCTGTGCGTCGCTCAAGCAAGGGAACGAGAGGAGTCGAAGCCGGAAGAAGAGCGATATAAGCCTGTCGTCCTCGGAAATAGTGTTCTCTATCCTGGAAAGTACGATCTCACTCTCTCTCTCTCTCTCTCTCTCTCACTTTTCTCACTCTCTTCTCTCTACCTGCTCCCTTTCACGTCACTCTTTCATGCTTTTCGCTCGCTCACTCTCATTTTCAATCTCGACCTTCCATCCACTCTCCGCTCTCTCTCGATCTCTCTCACATCTCTCAGTCTCACTCTCCATTTTCCTCTATCTCTCTCACTCTCTCTCTCTCTCTGCTTTAACTCTTCAGGACATGCATCGCTCATTCTCCGCCTGAGCCCGCGTCAATCGGCAGTTCGGAAGAGGAGCAGCGGAACGCGGCGCATCTGCTTCAGCTGCAGTGCTCTTTCGGTGTCACTTGTGACTGGCTCATGCAACGGAGACGACGTCTGATCATTCAAGGCAAACTCTTTGCCACTCTATTTATTTATTTCTTAATTAATAAGTTAATTAATGAAATTTTTCTCGACATCCGCTCCCTCTCTCTCCAGGAGAGTTGTTCATGTACGACAAGGACGGCGAACTCGCTTCCCGTCGTGTTGTTCTTCTTTCTGATCGGCTGATCATCTCGAAGGACACCGAGTTCGCCACTTCTGTCCACCATACGTGAGTGTTCATAAAGAAATCTTATGGGACTAGTAATAGATACGTAATAGTACTAAGATGGTACTAGCTAGTTCTAATATAAGTACTAGTGCTAACGATAAGATGAGTACTGGTATTAAGATAAGTACTAGTACTAAGATAAGTACAAGTTCTAAGATAAGTACTAGTACTAAGATAAGTACTAGTACTAACATAGGTATTAGTTCTAACAATAAGATGAGGAAGAAGATACTACATGTCCTTTCAGGCATGACATTGTGCACGAGGTGGATCTCGAGAAGCTTCGCTGCTTTGCATCGTCGACTCTGCTCACGCTGCGCACCACGCACCGCATCTACTATCTCGAAGCGACCAGTCCTGATCTCGCCAATCTCTGGTACTGGTGTTATGCCTTTACCAAGAAGTTCGCAGTGAACACGAGAGAGCAACTCTCAGGTATCGTGAGATTGATCGGATGGCCGAGATGGTTACGATTGTCGCGAAGCGCATCAAGAGCGGCGCCAGTCGCATCCTTGCCGAGGCGTACGTGCACTTCTTTATTTATTTATTTATTTTTATTTATCTACATCGACTAAGATGTGACAAACTAAGTTGTGACAACATTTCCAGAGGACGTTACCGGAGAAAATGCAATAAAGGAGGAGAGAATGTCATGATATGAGAGACAGGAAATATCTTTTCTTGTCTTTGCTGTTATAATATAAAGTGGACTGATCTAACGATAAGATTGCATCTTGTTGCAGCCGCTTCCGCCAGGAGCTCGAGCGGACAGACCGGGTGTTCCAGATGGCTGCTGCCGCGCGCGCCTCGCCCATCATTGGAGCACATCCAAGAGAGTTCGTTTCGAGAATCTACACTCATTCCTTCGTATCCATAACATTCTATGCTCCTGCTCTTTCTTAGTTCCAGGGAGATCTGTGATGGCAACATCGAGGAAGAATCCCTCGACGACGACATCGACAAGTACGGCGGCGCGAGTCCGACGCCCACGGAATTTGCGTAAGGTTTTTTGTCATTCTTCTCTTGCTCCTCATATGACATCTGTCTTTCTTTCCCATTTTCAGTCTCTTTCTCTCTCTCTTCCTCTTTCTCTCTTCCTCTCTCTCTCGCTCTCGCTCTCTCTGTCTTTGCTCCCAATCTCTGATATTACTTGTCAAAGGTGTTCACTCCAATTCGAATCTTTCAGTTTCAACTTCCGTGATACAACTCCCGAGGATCTTGCGATGCACGTCAATTCTCCAGCCGAGAAGTCGGTCCCCCAAATGTTCGTAGTACTAATCCGCCTTTCAGATGCGCGCCCGCTAACATCTCCAAATTGACCACCCACTTACTGTAGTTTGGGAAGTGTTGAGTAATTTTTTTCGTTCTTCTTGAGGATGGCCGACTTGGACGAGGAGTGCGACAGTTCATCGGATGACGCGATGGAGGATGAAGAGGACGACCTCGAGGAGGACCTCAGCGACTCCGAGTTTCTCATGCATCCCGATGAGCAGCAAGCTCTCATACAAGGAGTCGCTGTCCGCCCTTCTGTTGTCATGGAAGAACACGCGCAAGAGAGAACAGAGTATGATCCGCTTTCTCACAACTAAACAATAGGATCTTTATAACAATACAGTATGCGGATACTCAATATATGTTTGTAATATCTCAACATATTTACGCGTTACCATGTTTATTCCACAATCAGGCACTGTGCCCGGTGGGCAAAAGCATGTATTGCATCTCTATTATTTATTTATATGTATCAAACAACATATTGTTTATATTTGAAAGATTATTCCGTATTGTGAAGCAATAAGTAACTACATATTTCTTATGGTTAGAAACGAGCGAGACGGCCGCTCGACTGATTCTGGCGTGGCGACTTTTGTCGATGAGATTGACCAGGCAGCGGCGGCCACCGAGCCTCGTCTGATTCTTGAGGATGAGTATGACGAGGTGAGCTTTTCCTGAAGCCAGAAAGCCAGATGTGGATGTGTAGACTTTAATACGAATAATTAAATTAATCAGAATGATAATTTGAGTAATTAAATTAATTAGAGTAATTAAAATAATTAAATTAATTAGAGTAATTAAATCAATTAGAGTAATTAATTTAATAAGAGTAATTAAATAAATTATAGACAACGGAACCGCGCGTCGTTGACATGAGCGCGACGGAGGAGGCGCAGCGGCGCGCGACGATCCTCGCGCAGTGGCCATTCCTGCGCGACCCGGCTCTCCTCGCGCTCGCCGTCCGTGACCGCGCGCTCGCTCTCGCGTGCGCCGCCAGCCAACAGCCTGCCGCGCTCGCTGCTGCCGCGGCCATGGCCACGCGTGGCAACAAGAAAAGGTTCCCGCCAAATGTTCCATTTGAAAATCATTTCAATGCAAATGTTGGTCCTCACTTGAAAACCTCATGTCAGCGCCGCTAGCCTCGCTGCACTGATCGGCGAATCGGGCAAGCTGAAGCGGGACAATGGCTCTCCGCCGCAAGATGCAGAAGAGAGTGAAGAGCCATTCACGAAGAGACGCGCGTCCGAGTCGAATATCAACGCGGCGCGAGCAGTGAATGGCAGCTGTGGCAGCGAGAAGCAGCGACACAGCCAGGATGATCTCGTGACGCAGGCCAGTTGGTATTTGGGAGTTGTGCCAGCCAGCAGTCCTCTCGCTTCTCCTTCATTTCCAACCCATAGAGCCACAATATAATTATCATATTGAAGATCATACTTCAGATTCCCATGGACCTCTTCAAGGGCTTCTGGACGGCTCTGTACATGAAAAAGCATGCAGAAGTCGCGGCGTCGTTGACTAGTCGCACTCCTGAGTTTGTCCTTTTACACATGAACTGTTTCTGTATTTACATGGCCTTTCAAGAGTGGCATTACGGTATGCCAGTTTTAGATTGGCCGAGCGACAGAAAGATAGCAATGACGATGGCTCGGAAGTCGCCAAGGAAGTCGACAAGATACTTGAGACGAATGATGCTGTCGAAGTGAAGGAGACGACGACGGCAAAGAAGGCCGCCGACGTGCGCGGCGAAGAGGGAGAGGAGAAGCAGAGCGGGGCGACGACGGATGACGACGCGAGCCCCGTGCTGTCGAGTGGCACGAGTACGGGCGCATCGCCCGGCTCGCCGCATCTCGAGAGGCCGGCCGAGCCTACCATGGTCAGCCAATGGCGTTATTTGGTTAAATAACGAATAAATATTTATAATTATGACAGTTAAATATTATTCCTAGTATATTAACGATATCACAATAAATTAGCTTAAAATTTTTAGAGTCATTATTCATATTTCAGACACCCGTTCAGATGAGCGCACATCCGCAAGCGTAGATCAAAAACGGGAACGGTGCTACCTCCTCGCGGGTGTGCACAGCAATAATGGAGAATCTCTTCTGCTTGCCATCTTCTTAGCCTCTCATCACTCTTGTTCTCTGGGCAGCTCCGATTGTCCCAAAAGAACGTTCATTCATAGTTTAACGCGCGCTGCACAGTGTATGTACAAATCAAGTTTTGTCTTCAGTCTTTATCAAATTGTATACTCATATCTATACTATCTTTAAGATATCACACGTTATCAACTATCGCTGCACGCAGCATTTCTCTTGATCATTATATGGTTTTGTTGCCATTTATTTTTTTTTTTGTAACTTCAAAAGCTATGCCTGTGGGTATCATATCAGCTAGTATGTCGATTTGGTAAAATGACATCACTGAACAATTTTACGCGTGGCACCGTGTGCCCCCCTTGGAATCCCTTAAAATTGCTAACTTCTTTTTTTTTTAAATATATACATTCTCCACATTCCCGTGTGTACGCCGCTATCGTATCTTTTGTTTGTAGTAACACATATTTATAGACTCTCGATGATTCGGACAGCAGAAATGTCCACCACAGCACACTCTTCGTGTCAGAATACAGGCTGCACCTTGCTGGCCCTTTCGAATTCCTCCCCCCCTTGTTGGCCTTGCTTCTTCTCTCCACACACGGCCTCTCCATATCATGGTGCCTCCTCCTCCCATCAGAAATAAAAATGCGCAGTGTACATGTTCTCTACGCGTGCCCTTCGTCATGCTCTGCAATACACGTGTCGTATCTTCTCTCGAAAACGTTGGCGAACTATTTGAAAAAAAATAGTTCGGCTGATATTTTGTGAACGTTTCGAGATATGAAGAAAGAACTGGAACATTGGCTGCTGCCTTTTCTGTTTGGCCAAACGTTGCGGTCGTGCTGAACTGGCATAGCGTTCTATGACAACACTGTTACTGTGTCTAAACACAGCGAGACCCTTTCTCTCTCTCGTCTTCAACTTCTCTCCCAGATTTTGCTTCAATTGTTTAGCTGCTTGTTACATAGTTTTATTGTCAAGATGGATTTTAGATGAGAGACTTTGAGCATGTAGATTTGCATAAGTTGCCGTGTAGTAATCAGCTGATATGTTGCCGAAACAAGCCAATAGCTGACAATTAATTGTGTGGCTCTCGACGGTTTTTTTTTCCTTTCGAAATGAGGCATGTCTCCGGTCAGCGAGGTAACGCTACTTTCCAATCATTTTGACGTTTTTGTTTGTTCTTACATATTCTTCTTTTTCTGCTCCCTCCATCCCATTCTATATGCCATTAGGGTGCGGATTATCAGCTTATCTGATTTTGACAGAATAAAAGATATCAGATAATCTCGTGCTGATTGTTGTTGACTGACATCGAGAAAGGGCGAAAGCAAAAAGATGCTTAGAGAACTGTTGGTGAGCGTAAATAGAAGAATATATAGCAGCTACTACTCATAATAAGACTTCGGAAACGAGGGGGGGGACTCATTGTCAGAGACGGGTCAGGTCGGACTGCGCCCCGTTGCACCTTTGGCAGAAGGGGTCTGCACACATTTAAGAGTACATTGAGCAGATAAACCAAATAATAGGGTCCCATGTGAAAAGGAGGAAAGGATTGAATCTATTTGGTTGAATTTAAATAGAAACTATCGTTTTCTACGTACTTTTCAGCAGCTTCGTGGATGAGAGCAGTCTCCATAGGTTCATGAGGCTGTGTTTCACCATAGGATTGTGAAAAGCAGTCTCATGAGCTCGCTTCTGATTCGCCTCTCCGTCTCCTTTGATGATGACGTCTGAGATTCACTAGTCCATCGTTTCACAAATTAATATGGAAAATTCCACCTTTGTGCGACCGTCAGTGTAACGCGTTCCGTTCACAATGACAACCTGTGTAATTTCAGTGTTTCAGTTCAGTGGCGGGAGTCGTGAAATTTAAATTTGCTTTTTAATTATTAAGAGAATTATCACTTTATTCATATTACTTTGGTGTTTTAAACTTACTTATCCTGTCTAATTTTGCTAGGAATGTCCGCAGCTTCATCGTCGTTTGCATTCTACGAAGCTGAAGCGACTCCTTCATCTTGCCTGGAATCAGGCGGCGAAACGGGAGCACGCTCAGAAGTCTCGCTTGTGGTCAGAGCTGTGTTTGTTCTCTTCTATTCATGCGCAGTATGCGCTTATTACTTTATCAGCAAGCACTTTTCTCGTCAAATGTCAGCGTGAATCGAAAGAATTCCCTCGTCACAAGTTCGCGTGCGAGTCCGGCAGATCCGCCGAGTTTGTCAATGTGCGCCAAGAGCTCTACGATTCCGAGCGAGCTTATCTCATCTATCTTCAGACGCTCATTGAGGTTTATTTTAGGTATTATTCCGGTATTCCTTCACCCACGATCCCAAAATTTTACTTTCGATGTTAATTTGACGATTCGTATTTTCTTCTCCCTGTTCCAGGTGTACGTTGTGTTGAGCCGACACGAACTCAAACTTGGGTAATTAAACCTTTATTTCCATAATTGAAGAAATAATCAAATCAAAAACTGAAGAACTGTGTGTGTCTTCCAACTGTTCTCCTGACGCTTAAATATTGGTTCACCAACAAAACATAATACTTAGGGAATATGTGATTGTTGGAGAAAGAAAAGAGAGAAGCGAAACTGAATATGATTCATTGTCTGGAATTGGGAAAAGCGGAATGCGTTCAATCTTATCAAAACAACAGAAACAGAGGAAATTGCTTGTGAATCATTTGCGATGCCGAAGACTAGTCATGAGGCCTCGAGTTGTTTTCTTTGCGATAAGAAATGGGCGAGAAGGCAAAAAAGGCGAATGATTCATTATAACGCCAAAGGCTAGACATGAGGCGGCTGGCTTGCTTTCTCTTTACGATCTTTTGGTTTCTTACATTTGGCGCGATTGCGCACATTTCTAATTTCGGCATTCGCCGACACTCGGGGGGCCAAATAAATGTCTAGAAGCAGAGTTTCAAAAGCATTGAAACTATGACAAATGAGGACAGCATCATTACTACTGTGAATTCAAGATTTTCTTTGATTAAGGCTATGAAATTGGATTTGAATTCCTTTAGTTGACTGAATCTTGAGTTGGAACCTTGGATTGTGTTGTCAGAGAGTAGCGTCTCGAGTTGCCCTTGAATTTGGATTGCTGTGCTTGAGACTCCGCAGCTGAGGTTGCAATCCTCATTCACTTGAGCGCTGGTGGCTTGGAAAACGGCTATTCTCGTTGTCGCATCTGGAGAGCATTGTATTGCGATTGCCAGACCGCTCTTGCAGTGGTGACGAGAGTGGGATTCGAACCCACGCCTCCGAAGAGATTGAAGCTTATGCAGCAAAGGAGCAGATTCAATGGCAGTTCATCACTCCACGTGCACCATGGCAGGGAGGGCTGTACGAACGCCTAGTACAAGAAGTCAAGAAGGCCATCAAGGCCACAATTGGAAGAAAGAAGCTGACAGAAGACGAGATGCAGACACTTCTGACAAAGGTTGAGGCTATCTTAAACAACAGACCTCTCATCCAAGTCGGAGAGACGGGCGAAGTCTTGCGTCCTCAAGATCTTATGCAACCTCTCGCCAAGACAGAAGCACCTGACTTCGAAGTCGACGACTACGACGAAGACGACTCGAAGAAGAAGCTTCTACAAGCATGGGCGACAACAAATGAGCTTCTTGACCGATTCTGGATGATCTGGATCAGGCACTACATTCCGGCCCTCCGTGAACAGCATCAGAAGTTCATGAAACAAGATCGGATGAGAGCCAAGCAATCACCGAACATCGGAAATGTCGTCATCATCGCAGATCTGCTGAAGAAGAGGGACGAATGGCCACTCGGAAGGATTGTCACACTTCACCCAGGCAACGATGGGCGAATACGCAGCGCAACAGTGCAAACTGCAAGTGGACGCCAGCTAACAAGAAGCATAACTCATCTCCTACATCTCGAAAAGAATGAAAACGACAATGGCGAAGAAAATGACAAAGAAGAAGAGCGCACAAAGCTTTCTCAACTAAAACCAAATCCAAAGGACAAAGGAAGTGGAGATGACAAGCAGCGATATTTCAAATCAAACAATCAACTGAGGAAGAACAAACCGGTAATAAAGGCAAGACCAAACTCAACGCCGTACAACCTTCGATCAACTGTGAAGAAAGCAGTGGTAAGCATGTTGATACTTCTGCTTCTGGCAACTGGAGGACTCGCACGAAGATGCCCAAATGACAAGGCACCAGTACCATCCAATCTTATTTTCCTCGACGAATGTCTGGAGTACGGCTACGCCGCGTTCTCAGGACCAGACGGACGCATCTGCCACATTTCCCGTCAGTGTCCAGGCAACGCACTTCGAAAAGAAACTGGAGATATGTGCGGCCCCAAGTGCAGTTGTGAACAATGGGCCTCTGGATGCTCCTTCTACCAAGGCACATATACTGCCAACTCCACAGCCAAAAACAACAAGGTCCGCAGCACTCTGGACAGCATGCGACCGAAGTATTGCTCGGGGAAGCCGTCTCCAAAATGCTCTCAAACGCCGATCGAGACAACAGTACTGCAGGTTGAATTGTACGATGGCAGCTACCATCCACTCGAGGAGATGAAGCTCGTCTTCCCCGAGATCAGTCGAAGCCATTGCATCGGTGAAGGCACCAAAACTGGCACACCTGAGTACTGCACGGAATTCAACTGCGATGAGAACGGCACCGCCTTCTGCTTCCTACCAAAGGCACCCATCGCGATGCTAGCCACGAAGGAAGGTCCCGTCGCAGTTCGACAATGGGGCTCGCTCAAGAGAACCGTCTACGGAGAAGCAGAGAATACAGAAACGTGCATTAACTGCTCAATCATATGCACCAAGGGCGGTGTCTACGCGACAGGCAACAATGTCCGCCTGATCAACCTCCAAGCAGCTGCCTATCAAGCCATGATCGAAGATCCAGAAAAACAGCAAGAAATTGCACTGCCGCACAACATCATCGCCAGCCCATACAAGGTAACAGTGAAGATGTACAAGAAGGAAGTCGTCGTGTTCGAGAAGCAGATCGACTGTCAAGCAGGCGCATTCTGTGAGCGCATCGAGTGCACAGTTTGCTGGGAGGCAGTGAGAAATCCACACTGTATACCAAAGCTTACCATCGCTGCCGTCATCGCCTGCTCGTACCTCATCCTTACAATCCTCTGTACACTTCTCAAAGTTGCCACTTGCCTCTGCAAAGGATGTCAAGTGATCCGCAAAGTTCTTCTCGCCGCTGGGAAGGTTGCCACCTTCTGTCGAAGCCAGGCAAAGTGGAAACGAACAGATGAAAGACGCGTCAAGCCGGTCACTTTCACGAGAAAGCGAGAAGCCGTCCCGCTTCTCACCATCCTCTTCATAGCAACTACCATCTGCCATGCATGCGACCACTCAGTCGTCATCTCCACATCGGAAGAAATTTGCGAGACGATAGCTGGAATCACGAGCTGCAGCAGTCAGGCAGTCAGCAATTTCAAGGAAGCAACAACTGGTGGAACACTTTGTCTCCAGGTGAAAGATCAAGAAGGACGTGCCGCAGCCACAATTGAGGCGTCTATCCAGAAGATCGCTCTAAGATGCGAGAAGATTTCCCACTTCTACACCAAAGCTGTTGACATCGACACCACCTCGATTAAGAGATGCTCATCCTCCGGAAGTTGTGTAGAAGACCGCTGCCGCACAATCAGCCCAAACCAATCAATCACCGAGCTCGGAACACTGAATGACCTACCAGGAGTATCAGGCTGCCTCCCATCGTCAGGATGCTTGTGGAATGGTTGCCTGTCATGCAATTCTGCCTGCACATTCTACCGCTCAGTAGCACGACCTCGAGAAAATGGAGTACACGAAGTATTCACATGCAACTCCTTCCTAGCCGTCGTCACCCTGAAAATCGACATCTCGACAAATAACAACACCGAAACAAGGACGCTCAAGATGACAAACGGCTTCAGCGAGACGGTGCAAGGAGTAAAGGTCGTACTCAACTACGTGGTCAGCCCGCCAATGCCAAGTCTAGTCGATTCCTTCGTATTTGACGGCACGAAGATCGGAAGGCTGACCCAAGAAGAAGTTCGAGAGGCTGAACAATTCAAGTGCAACCCAAACGAACTCGAACAATGCCAACTCGATCCAAATGCATGCCAATGTCATCTAATAGACGACGACCAAGTATCATGCAGATGCCCCACAGGAGCAGCAACGACCAAGGCTCTGCATGAACGACCGCTACCACAGCGATCAGGTAGTATTTGGCTTGAAGCCGAAGAGACAACGATCCAAGCAATAGCGTTCAAGGCGGTCGCCGACGTCTCAATCACAATCGAAGGATTCCAATTTGCCCAAATCCAAGAAAGCGACAAATGTGAACTACTTTCCAGCAAATTGCAAGGATGCCACAGTTGCTCTACTGGAGCACAAATGTCGTACATTTGCACAAGTGCAAACGACCATATCATCGGGCATCTGAACTGCAAGAGCGGTCTGGCAATCGCAATACAATGCTCTCCAGATGCGACAACGAGAATAGCCGTTTTCCAAGCCACCAGCGCTCAAGTGAATGAGGATTGCAACCTCAGCTGCGGAGTCTCAAGCACAGCAATCCAAATTCAAGGGCAACTCGAGACGCTACTCTCTGACAACACAATCCAAGGTTCCAACTCAAGATTCAGTCAACTAAAGGAATTCAAATCCAATTTCATAGCCTTAATCAAAGAAAATCTTGAATTCACAGTAGTAATGATGCTGTCCTCATTTGTCATAGTTTCAATGCTTTTGAAACTCTGCTTCTAGACATCGAGTGCTCGCTCTGCCAGGACGAAGTTTGATCCATTGTCGGAGATTATCTTCCGTGGACGGCCTCTCCTTGAGACGAATCTTGAAATTGCATTGATTGCTGATTCTGCCGAGAGATCTGGAACCAGCTCCAGATGCACTGCTCTCGTTGATGCACATGTGAAGAGAGCTGCCCATCTCTTTTCGTCCTTGCCATTCACGAGTGTACAGAGTGGTCCGAAATAGTCGATGCCAGTCGTGGAAAAGGCTGGTGATCTCGTGACTCGTTCCTTGGGAAGGGCTGCCATCTCTTCTGCTCGATATGGTGCTGCCTTTCGCTTGCGACAACATCTGCATTCATGGATTGTTGACGTTGTAACTCGTCTTGCTCTGTTGATCCAAAAGGATTCGCGCAGGCTTGCCACTGTGTTGGCGACATTGCCATGTGCACATCTTTCGTGGGCATCTTGAATCAGAAGTCGCGCCAGATTTGACTTTGAGTCGACGAAGTACGGATGTTTTGCGCTTGGCGGCAAGTCACTGTTGCTGAGTCGTCCATGGCACTTCCAGATGCCATCACTGTCCTTCTTGAGATCCAGATTTGCTTGGAGATCCTTGTCTGGAGGATGACTCCGTCCCTCTTGTGCTAGTAGCAGCCGGACTGCATTTGTTCGTTCTCTTGCATCGATCACTTCGGAGGTTGGCTCCTCTTTCAGCCATCTCGTCACCGGTTCCTTACCGGTCTTCTTCAATGCTTGCCTCGCGAAGCGGAGAATTTGGGCCGTTGAGTTGATCAATCTGTTCAGGCTGCTGAATCTGGTTGTGTCGATGAGGACGTTCTTGTCTTGCTTCGTCACTGCTGCCACTGTTACTGTCGTTTCGTCGTCTTCCTTTGCGAGCTTTGGCCATTCCTCTTCCTCCTTGGAAAGGAAGTTTGGCCCATTCCACCATAGCCTTGCTCCCTTCAGTTCTTCCAGGGTACATCCACGCGATGCTAGATCGGCGGGGTTTTCTGTTGTGTTGACGTATCTGCATTCGTCGATTGGCTCGTTCAGAATTGAATTGACTCGATTTGCAACGAATCGGGGCAGCTTCTCTCCCTTATCCGTCTTTAGCCACGACAGGACGCACTTGCTGTCGCTCCAGAGCAAGGTCTTCTGTGGTTGAATGTGTAGCTCTCGTTTCACGAACGTGGCGAGCTTTGACCCGATCTGCGCAGAAGTCAGCTCCAGCCGCGGAATTGTCACCTTGTCCGCCGTCTCGGATCTTGGAGTCACGCGCGACTTTGCGAATACTGGTACGACCTTGTATCCGTGCTCAGTTTTGGTCCGAAGATAGACCACTGCTCCGATTCCTGTGGCGCTTGCATCAGAGAAGACATGGATTTGAGTTGTCTCGTTGATCTCAATTTGTCGTTCGATGGTGACTTGCTGGTTGAGAAGGTCCTCTGAGAGTCTCTGCCATTCCAATTGATCGTCTGCTTCCAGCGTCTGCTTCCAGTTGTATTTTGCATTCAACTTCTGGAGGAACTGGCGAGCGGGAAGTACGGCAGGGCTAATGAGACCACAAGGATCAAAACCTGCGGCTACTTCAGAGCTCACAATCGTCTTTGTCGTCACTTCTCCGCGCTTTCTTCCTGACTTGATTGTCAGAGTGTCTTTTTCTGTGTCCCAGACTAGACCGAGGAACTTGGCTGTCTTTTCTGCAGGTTCATCTGCGAATTCCTCGTGGACAGCTTTGTTGTTGCACGTGAATTCTCTGAGCACCATTTTTCGTTTGGCAAGAATTCGTTTGGCTTCTTCGCATTTTGATTTGGTTTCTTCTGTTGTCTCCGCGAAGAACATGAAGTTGTCGGCGTAGAGGTTGGCACGTAGTTCCTTTGCGAGTGGGCTGTCTTCTTCGTTAAGGAGGTTGTCGAGGCTGGCTGCGAGGAGAAAGGGAGATGCAATGACTCCGAAGAGCACTCTGGTGAATCTCAACTCGCGGATGTTGTCATCCGTGGCCTCCTTGCCAGGATCCTTCAGCCAGAGAAACCTTGTGACATCTCTATCTTTCTCGTGTAGCCCCAGTTGCAGGAAAGCCTTTTGAATGTCCGCTGTCACCACAATCTTGTGGCATCGCATTCGGAGGAGCATGCCCGTCAGATTTGCAATCATTGACGGTCCGGGAAACATGCTTTCGTTTAGAGATCTTCCCCGTGGACCTGCTGAAGCATCAAAGACGATACGCAATTTCGTCGTCTTCTTGGCTGGATTGTACACCCCATGGTGCGGGATGTAGTGAATGAGGCGGTCCTCATCTGGAGTCGCCCTTGGAACTTCTTCGACAATTCCAGCTTGGAGTTGCTCCTGGATGACTTGATCGTACATCTCTAGACGACCTTGTTCCTTCAGATGTCGAAGGTTTGACTTCAGCCTTCCAAAGCAAAGGGCACGATTGTTGGGAAGTTGTGGCTGCTCAGATTTCCATGGCCATCCCACCACGACTCTCCCTTCGTCTCCCGGCTCGTTGGATATCGTCATGGATTCTTGGAACTTTCGTTTCGCCGTTTCGTCATCCTGTTCCCATGGATCGTCGTAAATGCCGAGACATTCGAGGCTGTGCATTTCTCGCATGAGATCGTCGAGTCTCTTCTCAGCCGCAGTCTTCTTCGTTGACTTTGTCGGAGTCGTGCCAGTGATTGCTGCGACTACTGCCGTTCCTGTTGCTAGCTTGCCAAGTGTTGTCTTTAAGAGGGTCAGTCCGGACGGCAGTGTTTGTTCCTTCTCTTGGACTATCTCCCAGAAGTAGTCGCTTCCGATGAGCATTGATGGAGTTGTGAGTTCTCCCTTCGGCACTTGCTTCTCGAATTCTTCAGGAGTGACACTCTGGACGCTGCCGATGATCGACTTCACGCTCTGCACTTCTATCTGCAGGATAGATCCGTCCTCTTGTTGCATGCCGATTTTGAAGAGTTGGCTTGGAATGTCGGTTGTCTGGGAAGAAGCGAAGGTGGTTACCACAATCCGTTTTTCTTCTTCAGGTTGCAGCTTCAACATGTTGGCTGCTTCCTCGGAAATGAAGGAACTTTGACTTCCGGAGTCCAAAAATGCTGTTGCTTGAATCTCCTCTCCCGTCTCCAAGTTGATGAGGCACACTGGTGCCGTGAGTAGCACGACATCTTTCTCCTCTCTTGTGACTGCTGCTGTTACGTTCGGTGCCTGCCACGCGGGTCTGTTATGGATTGGTGGTTTGTTGTTTGAGCAGATAGAAGAGTGATGTGAGCTGTCGCCACACTGCCTACATCGAAACTTGCTGGTGCACTCGGTTGACATGTGTCTGTTGCTCAGACATTTGAAGCAGAGCTTCTTCATCTTGGCGTGTTCACGGCGTTCCTTGGCTGTTTTGTATTTGTCGCAAGCAGTTTCGAAGTGCGAATCGCCACAGAGGCGGCACTGCTTGCCTACCTTCATTCTTGGCTTTATTTCCGTCTTCTGGAACACCGATTTCCTTTCTTGGCCTCTTGCATTGATTGTCACTGCATTGACCTTGACTCGGAGTTGATTCTCGATCTCACTGACGGCTCGTCTGTCCTTGATTTCCTCTTGGCAGAACTGGAGCATCCGCGTGACGTTCCAGCTCTCCTGTCGTGTCTGTGTTCTTCTCTTCTCGCGAACACAGCTTGTTAGAAGCCAGGAGGGGAGCCGTTCTTGGATTGCCATTGCCATTTGTTCGTGCTCGATGTCCTCTCCCAACTCTCCCAGCTGCCGACAAATCTTCGTCATTTCTCTTACTGCAACTTGCGTGTTTGCAATGGATTCGTCGGGTTTGCTTATTCGCCTAAGCATTGCATGTAGCCTTGATTTGTTTAGCATCGTGTCTCCGTACTCCTCTTCCAGGGTCTTGAGCACGTCCGAGTACGCACCTTCCACGATTGTGTACCCTGCGACCACATCCTTTGCCCTTCCAGTGATGCAGCTCATGAGGTAGCGGAGCTTATCGATGTCAGTGAGAGGTTGGCTATCGATTGAGGCACGGAATAGCTGGATGAAACTTGGCCACTCAGTGACGTTACCATCGAAGCTTGGTAGCGTTTGGACCGGCAGTCGCGGCGAGAGTAAATTGAAACCATTGACTGACTCATTGTTTGTTCGAGTGGCGGCTTGTTGGTTGGCGGCTTGTTGGTTGACTGCTGCGGGATTGGCATGATGGCTTTGTTCTGCAGGATTGTCTTGACCTTGACTTGGTGGTTGCAACTTCCCTGTTGCTACTTGCAGCATTCGTTCGTTTGATTTGAGACGGATGAGGGCGTCGAATGCCTTGCTCATCAGGGCATCGGTGCCGTCGACGCCTTGCTCACGTTGTTCCTTGTCTTGTCTTGCTTGCTCTTGCTGCTCATCGGGCAGCCTCAAGATGAATTCGTCGTACTCGCTCAAGGTCTTGGTCAGCTCTGCTCGCATCAGCTCCAATGAAGCGATCAGGCAGCATGTTGTTTTGAGCAGCTCGTTCTTGCCGCTCTCGTCTTCTGGATCGACTTCGAAGTCGGTGTTTTCTGCTTCTGCGATCTTTTTCTTGATCTTTGAAATGACGCCCATCAGCGACGATCGTATGGTCGCCGCCATTTGTAGTCTAGCGGCCGCCCTGATCGGCCTCTGAGCTCGTGACGTGGTACCGGTTGTTCGCTCCGATTCGACGCACCACTTGTTGAGCCGACACGAACTCAAACTTGGGTAATTAAACCTTTATTTCCATAATTGAAGAAATAATCAAATCAAAAACTGAAGAACTGTGTGTGTCTTCCAACTGTTCTCCTGACGCTTAAATATTGGTTCACCAACAAAACATAATACTTAGGGAATATGTGATTGTTGGAGAAAGAAAAGAGAGAAGCGAAACTGAATATGATTCATTGTCTGGAATTGGGAAAAGCGGAATGCGTTCAATCTTATCAAAACAACAGAAACAGAGGAAATTGCTTGTGAATCATTTGCGATGCCGAAGACTAGTCATGAGGCCTCGAGTTGTTTTCTTTGCGATAAGAAATGGGCGAGAAGGCAAAAAAGGCGAATGATTCATTATAACGCCAAAGGCTAGACATGAGGCGGCTGGCTTGCTTTCTCTTTACGATCTTTTGGTTTCTTACATTTGGCGCGATTGCGCACATTTCTAATTTCGGCATTCGCCGACACGTTGAGCCGCTAACCGGGAATGAGAGAATGTTGACCAAACTCGACTGCAGACTTCTCTTTGCTGATCTACGTGCAATCTTCGCGCTCAACTCGGTTCATCCCTTCTTTACTTTCTTGAAGCAGCCATTGTTACTTTTTGACTTTGTGATAAGTTTTGACTGGGATTGCTGCTACTATTTTCTGTGTATCAATTGTTTTTATTTATTTATTATTTATAGGAGATTCTTCGTTCGTTTCGAGAATGCGACGATATCTTCGCGACGCTCGCCACCATTACGCCTTTCCTCAAGCTCTACTCATCGTACGCGTCCAACTACGCCAAGTGTCAACACGCAGTCATTGTCAGATTTGTCATCATTTCTTTTCTCTGCTTGAAACCTTTCCACCATGTGCTCTTCTTCATGCAATTCCCTCCTTTGCCAGCATGCGATCTCCCATGGCCGCTTCCGTGAATTCTTCGAACAGCAACAGAATGACCCGCGCAGCGGAGGAGTCTCCTTCGCCGCACTGCTCATCATGCCGATTCAGAGAGTTCCAAGGTAGCTCTTTCTGCGATTGATGCTCCCGAAGTGTTACTTTGGCGAACAGATAGTAGTGTTTAAATGGGTATTTAACTTTTGCTTGGGACCCTTCCGAAAAACAGACATGGAATGAATGCTGCGAATGTCACTAATTTTGTCTGCATGTTTGAAATGGTGGCACAAGATAATTCATACATGTCCGAAATTTGTTTTGCAAAAGCACTCTTAATCGTCCAATTTTCGGCATATTTTAAGACAAACTGCACCCTCCCGGATTTTGGTAGTGGACCATGCCAAAAATTCTTGGCATTTTATTGATTCATTGATTCCAGATACATGATGCTACTGAAGCGTCTTTACCGAAGCACGGACTCCCCTAGTGAACTCGCCACCTTGAAAAGTGAGTGGATATCGATTAATAATATTCGTATACATTTTATCGGACACTGCGAATATGAGTTGTTAATTTCAGCTGTCTTGTCTCAAATCACCGAGATTGCGGGCATGAGCGAATCGTGCATTGCAGACTACGAGAATATCGTCAAACTTATCACTATCCAGGCCAGCTTCTTCTTTTGCATACCTAATTAGGATCGTGCCAAATACTAAAGGACTACGGGCATACTTTGTTGGAATCTCCAGGGAATGATCGATGTGCCCGGAGGACTGCTCGAGCCTGGCCGCCGTTTCGTGTATGAAGTCGCGCTCTTTCAGGTTTTTTTTTTATATTTCTTCTACATTTCGAATTTCGTTTTAATTATTATTGTATTCAAAACTAGACGGCATTCAAATGCAGAATTGCCGGAAAATTCATGTGTACTGCTTGAATAGCTTACAGTGAGATCATGGTTATTTTATAAAAGAAGATATAGTACGTCCGTGACCACTGTTTTCGGAATAATTATTTTTAATTTAATATATATTTATTTTAAGAGGCAAACCGTCGGCGAGTCTGTCTATCGTGAGCGTATGTTCTGGCTCTTCTCGGATATTCTTGTGTGCGGAAAGAAGAAGGCATCCGTGATTCCGGGCACAGCCAAGTTGTTGACAAGACATCTTTCGACCTTTTTTAGATTGAATATATATATCCTTGTGGACCCTCCTACATATGAATACTATTCAAGCTAGAAAAAGTGGCTCTTCTCTCATTGAGATACGAGATGAAGTATCGATTTCCGCTACGCCACTGCACCCTTGGATACGATCAGTTCGATGGCAGCCTGCAGATTGGCTGCAAGCACGAGCATCTCGTGTTGACTGCAGACAACTATGACGTGCTCAGTCAATGGTGATTCTTCTTCTTCTTCTTCTTCTGGAGGAACATATCAAGTGTTTGTTTGGATGTTAGGAACCATCTAAGCATAACCCGGCGGATTTTGATCGCACCTGTCCAGATCGATAGTCCAAGTCGAGAAATGATGATAACCATTTTCACTTTTTCCTAAATGGCCTCCGGTGATTTTATATTGATTTTTAAAGTTTGCATAAAATCGCAGAATTTAGTGGCTTTACCATTGTCAATGTCTGGCTTAAGCAATTAAATAGGACTGTGTGGCGCAGTGGGTTACGTGTTCGCTTACAATTGTGAATGTCACAGGTTCGAACCCCATTCGGTTGAAATGTTTTGCTACAGGTACTAACTATTCCCATCCCAGAGGTCGAACTTCAGAAAAAATTTTTTTCGCTGAAATTGATTCCAGGGAGGTTTTCGGCACGGGGAAAGCGAATATCATACTCATTTCTTTCTCTGGCTTCGCTCAACAACACTCGCAAAGTGAGCATCTTACTTCCCTAACCTTGCCTAACTTACCGTGAAAATGACCTCATGATAACAAATGGATTTGATATTCGTATTCCCCGTACCCAAAACGCCCTTGGGATGAATTTCAATGGAAAAAGTTTTTTTTTTAAATTTTCTTCTGTGGTTAGAATAGTACAATTGTACCTCCTGCAGTTTTGGAATTCAAGTTTGGAGAAGTACATACGAAAAAAATTATTCCGGTGAGAGGAGAGTGCGTATACACTTAAAATTCGTGTAACAATAGCCTTCTTCTTGTCTACAAGGGCATCTGGTGTTGGAAGGTGTTTACTTCGCCCATAGTTGCGAATCCGTAATGACCTATTACGTTACATATGCACCAAAATGTCGAGAAAAGTTGTTCCCCCAAAATCACCACAGGGTTGTTATTTGGTGCGGGGAACGCGAATAACAAGTTTATTTATTAATTCTGGCCTCATTTCCAGAAGTACCGTAATAGGCATATGGTTGCTACCTGGCACCAGACATGGAAGAAGACTACATTCTGTTTTCCGAACTATTTAGGTCATTGTGGATTCGCAAACATGGGCGAAATGGACTCCTCTCATCGGAATAATTTTTTTCGTGTCTACTTCTCCAAACTTGAATTTTTAAACTTCAGCAAAAATTTCAACCGAATGGGGTTCGAACCTGCGACTTTCAAAACAGAAAGCGAGCGTGCAACCACTGCACCACGCAGGCCATTGCTTTTAGTCACAAACTAGACACCGACAATGGCAAAATAGTTATCAGCAACCTACCACCTCAATTTATGCAAATTTTTAAAAATCAATATAAAATCGCCGGAGGCCATTTAGGAAAAAGTGAAAATGGTTATCATCATTTCTCGACTTGGACTATCGATCTGAACATGTGCCATCAAAATCCGCCGGGTTATGCTTAGATGGTTCCCTTTAAGGCAGGGAAGAAAAGGGTGCGCACAGTCCCTACAAGAACAGGGTGGAGTCGGTAAAAGGGGCTAGAAAAACTAAAGGTTTTTTAAACCCATTCCTTGGACTAAACAAGGAAGCACATATCAAGTGATTGTTTGGATGCTAGCAAAACTAAAGCAGGTAAGAAAAGTGACAGTCTTCCAGAAGAGCGTGGAGTCGGTAAAATGATAGAGAAGAACATAGTGTTTTCTAACCCATTCCATGGATTAAAGGTTGCCATGAATGAAGGTTCGACATCCTGAAGGAGGCCATAGACCGCGCGTCTCGCCTTCGTGCAACTCTTCGCAAGGAGAGCAGCCGGCTGCCACTCACGGCTAAGACGTATAGGCTCATCACTTGTTTTCTCTTGTTCTTCTTTTTATCCCATCCTGTTCTCTCTCAACTCATACTCTTTACGCATTTCAGAACGAATCTGCGGAAAGAGCTGACTCGCAAGTTTGTAAAGATGACCTACCAATACGGCGTGAGTGTGCCGATGGCAGCTACTGGCTGTGCTCCGAGGATGGTACCTTGTCTGTTTTGAGTGTCTCTCTCTCACACTCTCTCTCTCTCTCTGTCCCTCTCTCTTTCCCTCTCTCTCTCTCTCTCTCTCTCTCTCTCTCTCTCTAACTCACTCAAAACTTCTAATCCAACTAGGTGCTTAATTAGCTGCCCTAATTGCACTACAAGCATGAAATATGGTGCAAACTTCAGAAGAGTCAGTCCTCGGATGACTCTGACTCTGGAATGGCAACACTTCTTGGCCGATCCTCCATGGGCCAACAAGGCTCCTCCTCTCTCCACCCTCCTCCTCCTCCTTCTCCCTCCCGTCATGCTCCACTTGGAAAGAGGCGCGCAAGAACGGACTTTGATCGCGAACTCGACAGTGTTGTCAGGTAGGTACCTTTCTTTTCACGTTATTTTCAGTTATCATTTTTGTTTCCACCCTCCTCCGTCTCCATCCCGGTGACTAATTTCTGCTCTCCGGTCTTTAAAATATAGATTTTTTTGCCTGAAATTTTTGTCGGATCTCACATTTCACCAGTCTAGAATAGCGGGATTATGTCTTTAAGATAAGAAAATGTATATTTTGATAAATGATAAGCTTTCCCGTGTTCAGGAAGCGTTTGGGGGTTGGTGGTGAAGAGGTTGAGCGCTCGGAGGAGCGTGACGGTGATGGCATTACGACTCCTCGTATTCCTTCTGGAATGGTCGCTTCCACTCCGCTCTCCTCGAAGAAGAAGAAGGCTCCCGCTCCTCCTCCTCCTCGTCCCTTACCGTCTTCTGCAGCAGCAGCAGCAGCTGCTGCACCAACCGGTGGTGACCACCTCCACCAACGTGTCCTGATGCGCGTGCAGACCCTCACTCATCCCGAGATTCGCAAGCTCAGCTACCAGGTCTGCTGCTCTTTCTTCTTCCATCGTTCTTTCTTTTTTTAAAGCCGAATTCTGCACCAATTGAGAAATGCATATACTTACGAGGATGCTTGTGCTAGTTTGTGCTTTAGCGGAAGAAGAAAATTGGAAGTTCTAAGTAAGGAGGAGGAAAACTGAGACTAATTTGAATTTTTGATTTTTTTTTTCAAATAACAGACAATACTGGTTGATAGAAGGAGAGCGATGGATGGAAATGGAATAGGCTGAATCTTTCGATTCCATGTATCCATGTAATGATCTCCACCCCTTGAGGAAACGCCCATCATTCGCTTCGACAGTTCTTCCTCGCGTGGCTCGGACTCTGATGGCACTCCTCGAGTACCTTCTCCAGTTCTGCTGAGAAAGAGCGAGACCAACCAACTGCGAAGCAAGGAAGAGGCCAGGAATGGTGGTGGAGGAGGAGGAGGAGGAAGTGTGCCGTGGTGGGTGCAGGAGGCGCAGCCGGCCGAGTATGTCAGAGGAGAAGACGGAGGAGTCCTGGCCAGAGTCACTCGATCCATCGCATCGCGTTGCTCTGTCATGTGATAAGTATTCCTCAACAATACTTTCCCCCTCTCGAACTATTCGAATCCTTCATCTCCTTTCTCCCTAACCATCCGATGTACCTGATCCCGCCGATAACCAACCATATCACAACGTTAGCCTACAACTAACCAACTGCCGAACTTTTGTTTCTAAGGGTAATTTATGTATGTAGAATTGTTTGAAAGGAATGCTGTGAAAGTTTGTTCCTGGATTTGTACTTTTTTTATTGTTGTCCAGTGATGAAATTGTGGAAGAGCTTGCCCTGTTTTGGCTAGTGCTCCTATTCTTTTTTGTCTCCAGTGACGCTTTCATGTGATTTGTTTTTCATCCCAAAAAGTACAGGATCCTGCATGGACACTTATTATTTATTCGCAAGCATATTTAGCTTTCATGCGCTTTTATAAACTTTCATGTAGCTTCTCAATCTCCACTCCACTTTATCCTTAGCAGACTTTCAGCTGATGCCTCAAGCAATTATAAATCAATCTCGTTTGTACTTTCTAGAATATTGCTTTGTATTACAGTTTCCCATCCCCGAGTTCTTCCTTTGTGTGAAAAGAAGTTAAAGTATACTGAGCCGAAATTCTTAAACTAATCCCCTCCGCCGATAATCATTAAAAGAAGCATTACTTTCCTTACAATTAGAGAACTTACCAATGCATTATATGGAATGTGCAGGCTTTTTTTTTTATTATGAGGCATGTTATGGTAGCAGCTGCGTAAATAAAACTTACAATATCAGTAGTTATTTGTATCACAATTTGCTTATGCTTATGCTGCATATGCTTACATCTGTTATATCAGTCATTAATGAAACTTCTAGGAATAAAATTGACGATTCCGGTCTCCGATGTTGAACTCAATGCATTTTCGTCTTCTCTGGCGCAACATTCCGAGGGGTTTTCGTCGATCTCTCCTCGAGCCATAACTGGGGACACGAAAATGGCTTATCCGACGAGCCTTGTTCATCGAGGCAATGGATGTGGCGGGCTCTCATCATTCTTCCAGTGTCACCATTAGCTTGGATAGTGACTCCTCATTTCATTTGGCGGATTTCTGGAGCAGTAGTTATGGCCGTAAGCTGTTTACTTCTCCTGATAGAGTTAAGGAATTCTCTGTCGACAATTCTCACCGAGTACTTAATTTCATACAACTTACCTCCTCGAATCCTTTCAAGCCCTTTCTTCTCTCCTGTTCTGGAGGTTCTGTTCCTCTCCACCCATTCCCCTGTTATATTAGATCTTCCCGCTCACTCAGACATCTCCGAAACAAATTTATACATAAACGAAATACCAATTCACAGAAACTTGGTTTCGAGAGCCTAAAGGGACCCGAGCATTAAAAAACTCACAGAGTTATAAAAACATCACTCGACAGAATTGAAAATAGGTATTGGGATGTCGATTGATATGACCATATAGGTGAGGGATATTCAAGTGTTCCGAGTCAGAGAGGAATACGTCTTGAGGATACTGAGGCGGAGCTCCTCCACGGTGTCATTGATGATTTGCGCCTCTTCTACCTTCGCAGCCACTCGCTCGGTCAATTCGCTATCCAATTCAATCTGGAAAAATTTAATACTTTGCCTGCAACCTCTCCTTCTCTTTCTCTCTCTCTCTCTCTCTCTCTCTCTCTCTCCCTCCCTCCCTCTTCATATCTACCTCTCATAACACTACCAATGAGTTTTACCGTACCATCTGTGCCTGTCCAGCTTCCTTGGTAGCGGCCAACTGCTTCACAGCATTCTCAACTTCGAACTGCATGTTGCCAACCTGAGGAATGAAACATGGAAATAAGGAAGCATGACGAAGAGTCAAGTTATGAAAACGGAAATATCAAGCATTCATCAAAGAGCCAACATTTCTGTGAAGATGCACAAGGGCGTCTTTCTCTGCTCTCAGTTGGTCATTCTCCGCATTGAGTGCCGCAAGCTTCCTCTGCCAGACTTCTCTGTCTGCGTCTCTCGACCTCTGCGCACTCTCGCACTCTTTCTTCTCTCGCATTAGAAGAACATCCTCCGCTGCCAGCAAGTCGTCAACACGGCGCATCTCCTTCGTCACTTCTCGCATGCTCGCACCTTCTTTCTCAATTCCATCCTGCAAAGAGAGTACGTTAGGAAGAGTGGGGAGAGAGAGAGAGAGAGAGAGAGAGAGAGAGAGAGAAAGAAAGAGAGTAAAAGAGAGAGAAATAGATGAAAACAGAGAGAGAGAGAGAGAGAGAGAGAGAGTCCATAATGGCTGACCTGAATATCCTGCGATGTAGCGTGGAGGAGTTCTTTGCCAGCACCCGAGACGGCGGCGTGCAGATCCTTCATTTCGGAAGGGAGCTCCTGAAAGAAAAAGTGGATGAAGAATCAAGTGGATCTCAGTGTTTAAATACATTTTAGCTTCAGAACTGTTCGCGGAAGGCAGGGTAAAAAAGGTACTGTCGATTCGACAGACCCATCATTATTCTGGGCCTCCCCAAACCCTACCCCACCATGTTTTTGAGGAACATTTAGACAAAAAAAGGTAACCCACCCTGGTTTCCAGACTCAATACATCCATCCCCACCCAAATCTTTTGGGTCCTCGACAGTGGTTTTTATTCCCTGGCGGAAAAGGGTCCAACAACAAAAATCGGAAGAGTACAACACTTTCGCATTTAAAATTGCCCAAAACCTGTGGTGGTTTTGAGTGGTGTTTTTACATAACTTTCGGGAGAGAAACCCCACTTCTCTATGGCTGTTTTTTTGGGGCGGGTACCTGGCAAGACTGGGATTAAACACAGGTGGATCTGCTCTCTGGATCAGACTTGCCAGTTGTCGTGGTTCTTCGTCGAAGAGATGAGAGCGGAGGTCGTGGACGGCGCGTGCGACGTGACGCGCATTGCCGATGGCTGCTGACGTGGCTGAGAGGGCTGCGGGGATGGCAGCATATCTCGTCTTGTTCAAGTCCTGCAGCTCCTTCTGCAGCTGCTCCACTTGCTGCTCGGCTTGCTTCTTCTTGTCCTTGGCATTCCTCGTCTTAGCGACATCCCAACCGCTCTTCGCTGTCCTCTCCGCCAGCCGCCTTCTCTTCTCCTGAGCAACAATTCTTTCCACTCGTGCCCCTTCCTCTCTCTCTCTCACTCTCTCTCTCTCTCCTTCTATCTCTCTCTCTCTCCACTTCAATCTCTATCTCTCTTTCTATCTCTCTCTCTTCTCCCTCTCTCTCTCTCTGACCTGTACTTGTGCTCTGAGTTGTTGAACCTCTTCCTGCTGCTTCGCTAGTGCCTCGTTGGCGGCAAGGAGATCCGCTTTTTTCGATTCAAGATTCTTAATGTACCCATTACGTCATGTGGAAAAGAAACACACAATAAAACAAGCACGATGCGATAGCAACAGAACAGAGGCCCTCAGTAGCCATGAATATAAGGGTGGTCGCATTAAGATATGGTACTTTTCTGTATCGGTAGAAATTGGGAGAGTTAACTATGATTGAATTTTTGGTATGAAAATTTTGAAAAGGAAAAAAATTTCATTTCAACATGGATGAACAAACCCAAAAAAACAAGATGAGGCACGAGATTAACCTGATAAACATCTTTCTTGTACTTCTCCATCGCTTGGTTATCCGACTGTAAACTCTCAATCTCTGTATCCAATGCAGCGCAGTTATTCGGCTGTAAAGAATTTCTAAAACTAGTTGGAAAAGAAGAAGGAAGGCCGGTCAAGTAAGGCAACCTTAACCAGCAAGGATACCATGACATAAGAAAAAGGATTAACCTCAGACTCAAGCAACTCCACTTGCTCTCTGAGCTGTATCACTGCTGGTTTCTTTTCCTCCATTGTCTCGTGGTAATGGAAACTCAAAGCGATCAATACTGCTGAGTCCACAGGGGGAAAGAACATCTACGAAGAGCAACGAACTTGAGCTCAATTTGCTGCTTCAGTCGTCGGATCATATCTTCACGGAAAGCATCGGATGACATGGCAGTCTGCTTGTCCTTCAGAAACTCCTTGAACTTGACCGCTTCCATCATCAGCGTCAACTGAATGGGGAAATGGTTAGCTGTGGATGGGACAGCAAGGTGCGTGTTTTACTGCATCTCTTATTATCCGCCTTCCAAATCAGGGAATAAAAGGCACTGTCGAGGACCCAAAAGATAAGGGTAAGGAATGAGTTATTTGGCACGGAAACCAGGGTGTTTTTCTCCAAATGTTCCTCAAAAACATGGTGGGGTAGGGCTTTGGGGAGGCCCAAAATCAGGGTGGGTCTGCCAAATCGACAGTACCTTTTTCTCCCTGTCCGCCTTCCAAATGGCGAAAGAACAAAACCAACAGCGGAAAGTCGTCCATCCGTGTCGTTGTCGTCCAGCAGGAAGGGCTGCACTTCAATTGTGCTGTAGATGTTGACGAGATCGATGAGCCAGCCAAGAAGAGCCAAGTTCTGTTGCAAGGCATTCGGCGCTGCCACCGTCTTCAGATTCGCCGTCTTCACCACAACCGGATAGCCGATGGCACGCATCATTTTGGGCAGCTTGAAATGGAACACAAAAATTGAAATGGAAAACATTTACAAGAAAAATAAAAACATATTCGGATAGGGGTAACCAAAAAAACTTGGCTCTTGCACAATAGGCTTACCTCTTCTTCTAGATTTCCGGAGAACACGTAATTTTCGTCGAAAAATCCAAAGATGATCTCGAACATTTCAATGAAGTCCGCCTTGCTAGGACTCTTGATACGATCGATGCTCAGCTAAAGAATTCTCTCATTTGGGGGAAAGTAACAAGATCAGCGGAAAGTTCACAGTGATCGCTGCTAACCTCAGTCATTTCGTGGATTTTCTTGATCATTTCAGCCTTGTATTGAGGAGTTGTCATCGGGCGCGTGTCTTTGAAGGCAGCGGTGGTGGCGCGGACGTACGAGGACTTCCTGGCTGTGGACGGCATCGTCACTGAGAAGCGCTGCTGCTGCTGCCCGCCATCCCTGCAAAGTGTTTCTCCTTAGCTGAAAGAAAGAAGGAAACTCAGCACGCTAAAAGAAAGAGAATGGATCTGACAGTGTGTGCCTCGCTGCACTGGAAGGAAGGTGCCGGCTGCCTTGAGGAGTTTTTGGCCCTCCAAGAGCCATTGATCCACGGGAATTCGCCATTTTTCGACAAAAAAAACCTACAATTAGAAAAACATAACATATCCCTCATTAAAACGCACAAAAGGGCAGTTCATCCTTCATCTCTCGTTCATCTAAAGGACAGTTCATCGTCCGTAAATTTCAAAAACGTAAACAAAATATCAAGATAAACTTTCCTATAGATGAACGAGATGAACGATGAACTCTCCTAACTTCCGCACAAAAGTAAAGAGAAACGTTGCAATTCGAATAGTAAAGAGAGCGCGCATGCGATCGAAACACGGGGACTGATTATCCCGCCATGCTTAAGAGTTAATGCGCTGGCGCTCCGGCGGCAGAAAGGGAAAATTTGAATTTCGAAATCGTATCTCGTGGAATTCTTATCGTTTTTCTGATTATCTGATCATTTTTATCACAAATCACAAACACATCAATTGCTCAGGCGTATGCAAATGGCAAGTGCAGAACAGGTGTCGCGAGGGGGGCCGGCCAGGGCCACAAGAAAAAGAACAAAACAAAGCCCTCAAGGGCGGTGATGTTGTTGCTGCCATGCGGGACTTTGACGATATAACATGAAGAATACATTTGAAGATAATTTACCTGGCCGGCTCCTCGGAGTTTGATAAGAAACGAGTCATTATAATTCAATTAAAATGTGGTTAAGACAAGACTGGTTTATATGCAAGCCTCTTATAGAGGTAACAAACAAGAAATATATGCAAGCATATAACAGATTGGGTGAGAAAGAAGAGAGGGGTGCCAGAGCCAGGCTCTGACCCGCTGCTCCTTGCCGAGCGAGAAAAAGACACTGCACGGAGCTAAAGAAGAGAATAGTGCTCCTTGCGGAGCTAAACTAGAACACTGAATAAGACGGGACTTTGGCATGGGGAAAGTGAGAAAAGATGGGAGGGAGAGGCTCGAGTGCGCCCTAGACACCAAGACTGGTCAATCGATATGACCAATGACCTATGTTCAAGCGAGAGAGTGTTATGAGAGGAGAGAGTGGTTAGAGAAGCAGAAAGCGAGCGAGATGAGCTAAGGGATCTCGCCTCTGCCAAGAATGCTAACACACTACATACAGTATGAACGGCACTAAAAGGCCGACACAAAATACAGAGAAAAAGAAATCACAAACCAAGTTTATGCTCTCATCTCCTTTGTCGTTTCGAGCATAACCTACGTTTCAAACTCTACACTCTCCCGCCTCCGTGTTCCTTCCTTCTCTTTCTCTCTTCCTTTCTCTCTCTCTCTCTCTCTCTCTCTCTCTCTCTCTCTCTCTCTCTCTTTTTCTTCCTTCTGTTGTTATCCTGCTACCCTTCCAGTACAGATACGGTTTATTGAGTGTACGGTACATGAGTTACTGCCAGGTACTGTCAGAGGTGCACGCGGGCCCAAATTTTTTGGGCCGGCCCGGCCCGACCCGCCGTTTTAGGGCCCTGGAATTTTGGGCCCGGCCGGCCCGGGCCGGCCCGCTCCAGCCCGCTCCGGCCCGATTTTTTTACATGTCAGATTCCTCCTACTTCTAATTCTTCCTTTTATTAGCATCATTTATTACTGCCAGAAACAATAATAAAAAATTCCGGTACTATTCAGTTACTCCTGCTCCAGCAAAATTTTTTTTTCAAAAAATTTTTTTTTCTCCAAATTCACTCCAGGGGGGTTTATGAGTACGAGAAACACGAATATAACAACCGTTTTGCATAATTCCGTCGAAAAAAAAAGTTATGACAATTTGTCATCAAAATATGTTTTTCACTCCAAGCTGCTTATAAATCGCTACACTGGGGTTTCTTGACGCGGGGAATACGAATATAACGTTTATATAGCGTGATTTTAAAGATGTAGCTAGACAAACAACAACAACCGACAACGTCAGTAACAACAAGAGAGCTACAACAACAACGACCGAGACAAATTTTAAGGTGGATAGAGATCAGCCACTTGCTTCCAGAAGTTGTAGAACACCTCATTAGGTTGTCCGAACTGTTCCTTCCACAGGAACTCACTCAGGTAATCCTCATAGCGAGCGTTGTTTATACCGTTCGTGAAGAGGCCAAGATCCTGCGTCCAGAAGTAGGAATGCAGCAGTATCTTATCAATCGGAAGATGGCTCTTCTCGAAGAAGCTTCCTAAAGGACCAGGGATTCACCAAAGATCTCCCCCCCCCCCTCTCTCTCTCCCTCTTTCTCTCTCTCTCTCCCCCCCCCCCCCTCTCTCTCCCTCTTTCTCTCTCCTTCACTCTCTCCTAGGGAACGATGCCGTTCTAATCGGAAAGGTTCAGTCAACCTTTTCTGGCAGAGACGAACGGCATCGTTCCCTTGTCGGATCGACACGCTCTACGGTAGCACACAAATCCGTCGTCCTTTTCGGTGAACCGCTCGGTCATTCCGCCCTGACAAATGGGGCAGCAGGGTACGTGAAGTATGCCCATGCTTTGCAGCCATCGATAGAGGTCTTCCTTGCCGGAGTCGATCATCGCGTAGAGTTCTTTTAGGGTCATTCCGGGCAGCTCATTTTGCATTTGTTGGTGATTAAGCCATTGTAAAGCCATGATGCAACTGGCCTCATTTTCTCAGACAATGACAGCATATTTTAAACCGTGGGAACAGATTTAAGGATAAGTCCTCACTTTCCCACGCTCTATGCGAGAGGGAGAGTCCGCGGTAGGTAAGCCACGCCCACAAGTTTCCCACGCTCATGGTCAAGAAGGCAAGTCCTGGGCCTTCTTCAGAGCTCCTGTACTTTTTTATAACGACATAGTCACGCTATATAAACGTTATATTCGTATTCCCCGCGTCAAGAAACCCCAGTGTAGCGATTTATAAGCAGCTTGGAGTGAAAAACATATTTTGATGACAAATTGTCATAACTTTTTTTTTCGACAGAATTATGCAAAAAGGTTGTTATATTCGTGTTTCTCGTACTCATAAACCCCCCTGGAGTGAATTTGGAGAAGAAAAAAATTTTTGAAAAAAAAATTTTGCTGGAGCAGGAGTAACTGAATAGTACCAAAATTCCTATTCCACTGCTTTACAAGCAATTTGCAACACAAATAATAACCAGGATGTAATGATCAAAAGAGATTAGATTGATTAGTCGATGTTGCTACAGATTCATGAGAGAACGGATAATTAGAGAGTTGAAGACGGATTCCGGGGAAATACTTTCACGTTTCTCATGGATGAGGTTACGGAGGTCAGAGAATGAGCGTTCTGCAACAGCAGTTGACGCAGGAATGGCATACAACTGAAGTACAAGTCGTGAGAGTTGGGGGAAATCAGACGCACGAGCTTGCCATGCCACAAGGGGATCATCATGTTCTTGCCCAGCAGAGTCAATGAATGTGAAATGTGAGTTCAGGTAGGTATCAATTTCGGAAAGGGAATCATTTTCAGAATCAGAATCATCATCGTAAGCGGTTCGGGGACGCTTCGAAGCATTTGGCTGGGACGAGTGAGAAAGAACATTGGAGGAATTTCTTAGGAGGTCTTTTAAATCGCGAACAACTTTCTTCCGCTCATCGTCAGTGGCGAGGAGACGAAGCTTCCTTCGTTTCGGGTGAAGGAGCGTGGCCATCCGGTGGAATTTCGTAATGATTCCATCATCCTCCTTCCTCAGCATGCACTGGTATGCGCTTCTACCAAGGGCGCAGGGGAGGTCAGAATCGGAAGTGGTGACGAGGGTGTGGAATCGTTCTCGTAGTTCGTGCTACTTCGGCCACACCTCACACAGCAATGCTGCGTCCCTCTAAATAAGGCTCACTTATACAATTTAAAAATAAATGGGAATTTCAAACCTGAAAAAATTCGATGTATTCTTCGAACTGCTCCAAGATGCATAGCACATCGTCGAATTCGGTGCGCTTCATGTAGAGGGAGTCCAGAGCACGCTTGACATCCTGATAATATACTGCTAACTATTCATGTCAATGCAGAAATACAAACAAAAAATACAACCTCGGGCAACTTGTGGCGATCTCTGTGACCGAAGAGTTCAGCGGCGCATTCTTTGTAAGCTCTTGCTGACTTTAGCTTAGAAAGCCATCGAGTTTCCACCTCTAGCGGTAGCTTTCTTGACAGAGATATCACAAGGGAAGATCCCCTCACTCCGTTGACAACGATCTTCAGATCATCTAGTATTCGCCGACCACTTCGAATATGCATAAGATCGTCTTCCGTCAGGTCATTTGCAAAAAGAAGATTCTTTCTATCCTTGTAGGGATTGAAAGTTCTCTTGCAGATGTTATTGAGAATGTGGCAGATGCAGGATACTTCTGGAAGCAACCATGGCTATAACAATATCCAGGAGATGATAAAGCTAACTTTTGCCGATGTTGACGCGAAGTGCTTTGCTTATGTTGGAACCCTCGTCAGATGCGGCGTACAGAGTAGACAACGTCGCTTCTGACAGTCCAAAGCCTTCTGCTGCCGCCTTGATGTCATCCCACACCTGGACACTGTCCTTCCTCGCAACTTCACACCGCTTCATCGCGGCATGAATACTGTTGTATCGCCTAGAATGGGTGAAAAAAATTTTGAAAAATATATATCAAACACTAACCAATCGCGAACGATGTGCAGAACCAGTGTTATGTAGTCGTCCTTCCTTTTGCCGTAGTCTGCTGACATCGCACCACCGAATTCATCCAAGTGCTGCACAACTTCTGCTCCTTTGGAAGCGAGCAGCTCGGAATGCAGCTCGTCCAATCTTCTTTTTACGCAAGTCCGCGAAGGAATGATGGTGTCGATCTTGAGATTGCCGACATGCTTTCGATTCGCTCTGGAAAACTATACACTGAGACCAATGAAAATAGGAAAATGCAATCTAACCCAATTTCCAGAGCGGCAGAAATAACGTCGCGAAATCCAGAGTCTTCAGAAATGGAGAAGGGCCGCGAGTTTTTCGAAACCCATGTTGCTATAGCCGTTGAAAGCTTACGCTTCTCTTCTATCGTGCCAGCAACAGATACAGTTGAAATGAAGCCGTCAATCGGACCCCTTCGAGAATCTTGAGTGTTCTTCAGCGGACGTCCTCTGGCGCAGTTCTCCAAATGACGACTGAAAGCAGTTAAAAAAAAATTAAAATAAAAGCGCGTTAAATCAAAAGAAGCAGAAGAGAAAACAAAACCTTGCGTTCCCTCCAGGAACCATTACAAGATGACATCGATTACAAGACAGGAACTGAGTGTTGAAGGCGGAGTGCTCGTTCCCTTCTGGGCTGAAGAACAGTTGTTTGATGGGGTCGTTTGCATCCGCCTTCTTCCGGTTACGGAAGTACGAGTACGCCTTTGCAAACTTCTGCTCGACCTGAGCACGGACTGCAGCTTGTAGCTGCTCCTTCGTGTACGCTTTGTTCCAGAAATCCTTGCCTGAAGTTATGATATTTCATAATATTACGAACTTTAATAAAGCGAAATCGTTAAGCAATTGTCAGAGCATCTCACCAAAAACTTTTTGCAGAATCTTCTTATCCGCTTCACATATCGAATTCAAGTCGTATTCAGCGCCACTGATGTCACGCATCTCGCTGTTCTACAGCAATTAGCCTGTAAACAGATTCATAAAAAAATTCCAGCAACAAACGGGGCATACAAATGCCAGCAGCAAATGCGAACATCAATGGAAGTTATTTCATTCCGAAGTGGAATTGAGTCGTTTAATTACTACTGATCTGCTATATTTTGAATGGTCAATTTGAGCAATAAGAGTTCGGTCGGTCATGAGCATGATCGAATGCATATTTTCGAAAATCGGGCCCAAGCGGGCTCAGGGCCGGGCCTAAGGTTGGGCCCGGCCCGGCCCGGCCCTACAGGGAGGGCCCTAGCTTGGGCCCGGCCCTGCCCGGCCCGGGCCGCGTGCAGCTCTGGGTACTGTTGGCTTCCTTGCCTTATAACATCACAATGTATGCTTCTATATATATGACATCACCACTTCTTCTGTATAACATGAAATAAAAGATTGCTTCTATACATCATAAGAGTAAAACATTGTACTTTCTAAAACGTGCCTATACAGTTATACTGCTTCTGCATGTCGTGAAATCAAAACAAAAACGTGTCTATACATTCAATAATGATGGAATTCCTACATCATTAATTACATGTTATATCCATACACTGCTTTGGAGGGGCCGCCCGAAATGGAGGGTACGTCTTCAATGTATGGGTATAGTCCTTGCTCGGACCTCCATCCTCCAGCTTTCATGTTCTGTAGAGATGATTCTCCCGCTCTCGCTGCTGCTGAAGCTGCGCCTCCTCTCATCGAATGGGTGGTTAGGGATTTCCGTAGTCCGGCCTTGATCATTAGCTTCTTGATGTCGCTGGTCGCTGCTGTCGTTGAGATGTGTCTCTGCTGGTTGTTCAAGTTGGGAAAAATAAATCTCGCGTTGGTAGATGGCTTTTCTCTTTTCCAGTTTTGCCATATTTCTTGTAACAGTGGAGACTCTGTCATATTGATATGTGCCTTCCTACCCTTTCCTTCTTGGTCTGTTTTTGACCTTTTAATGAGAAGGGATAGGTTACCGTTCTTTTCCTCGATTCCATCCCATTCCAGAGCTACTGCTTCCGCAATTCTGAGGAAACCTCCATACTGTAGGCCTGCTACCAGAGCTGCTCTCTTCTCTCGTAGATCTCCACTTCCTCCTTCCAGTATTAGCTGTTGCAGTTCCTTTTCCTCGATCTTCTCCCGGTGCTTTACTGGTCTGCTTCGTTTAGCTGATTCCATAATTGCTTTCTGAATGATGCTAATCCTGCTTTGATTGATTAGGAAGAACTTTACCCCTGCTGAGTGCACTGCTAAGGCGCTATGACCGACTTGTCTTGCCTTTTCTAGGAGATGCATTGACAGGGTTGCTTCTTCTTCTTCTGGTAATCCGTTCTCCTGAGCGAATGCGCGGAACTCATCGATGCTTCTCTTGTATGCGGTAATGGTAGTCGTTGCTTTGCTCTCCAGTATTTTCTGCTCTGCTCTCTTCCTTATCCCTCCTCTTCCTGCTGTTCTCGCTGCTTTCTCCAATTCTTCCAATTCTGTCTTCACTCTTCCTCCTGTAAAAACGACATTCCTATGGGTGGGTAGGAGGGTCTTACTTCCTCCTAAAAATCTCCTTTAACAACAAACAAACACAAACTTCTGGCAGTAAAACTTCCGTAGAATGCCCTTTCTATGTCTTTCCCGCTCTCTTGTCTTTTCTTCTTACCGTACTTTTCTCGCTAAGACCCTTCGGCGGGAGAGTTTATCGTTTGAAACTCCATTTATGCTCTCATCTCCTTTGTCGTTTCGAGCATAACCTACGTTTCAAACTCTACACTCTCCTGCCTCCGTGTTCCTTCCTTCTCTTTCTCTCTTCCTTTCTCTCTCTCTCTCTCTCTCTCTCTCTCTCTCTCTCTCTTTTTTTCTTCCTTCTGTTGTTATCCTGTTACCCTTCCAGTACAGATACGGTTTATTGAGTGTAGACTGTCAGAGCCGTGATTACTTGCGTGAATCGAACCGTACGAACAGAAAAGGGAATCTACTGAATTCTGATTCAAACGCCCCTGAGGATGTGGAGGGGATGAATAGTCGTGACCCTGTTTTCACCAGTCTATCCTCCTTAATGAACTCGGCCCATTGACCCTCTTTTGTTAACATGCTATAGAAGGGTTGTGATGGCCACCATGGAACCCCCAGGATCCCGAAAGTCTCGTACTTGGTAATCCACTCAATCGTTTTTGTAATGAGTGTAGTTGGTGGTACTAACCAAAGCGGCTGTCCTCTCCATATCTCTGGATTGCTGAAGGCGTCCACCGTGACTGCCCCTGGTAGGTATCTTGGCGACACGAAGAAGGCGTGCTTGTTGTTCCTGCTGTCTGCGAAGAGGTCCCTGCTCGTCTGACCCATCTCTTCCGAGATCCATCTAAAACATCTGTCGTTAATGCCCCAGTCATCTATGTCTGACAATCTACTTGCCCTATCTGCCTCTTGGTTTTCTTTTCTGCTAATCCATACAAAATCCATTTTAATTTTGTGACTTCTGGCTATGTTGTGTACCTGTATGCAAATGTCCTGAAGTGGAGCTTTCATACTCCCCTTTTTCATGATTGCCACAGCTGCCGAGCTGTCTGACTTAATTCTCAAATTTGTATTTTGTGCTGCTTTCGCGAAAGTGGCTACCCCGAATAAAATGGCCATGGATTCCCTGAAAGCACTCGATTGTGCCCCTTCCTCTTCCGTCATTGCACGGAATGTATCGTGTCTTCCTATCCCTCTTTTCTCGAACACTGCTCCTATCCCCGTACCTGAAGCGTCCGTGTGTAGTTCTGCTTCCGGCACGAACTCTTCCCTCAGTTGTCTGCTTGGACCTTGTTGCAGCCACTCTTTTAGCCTCTCCAGTTCCTTTCTCTCGCCGTCTTCCAATCTTCTGCTCTTCTCGCCTCTTTCTTCCATCTCTGCAATGACCCTTTGTATCACTCTGGTGCTTCTCACACCTTCTTCTCTTAGCACCGCGTGCATCGAGACTACGCAGCCTATTAGCTGATGATATCCTGCTTTCAGGTCGAAGCAACACATGAAGCCCCTTATGGGAATTGTATGCCAAATGCTAACCAAATCTTCTAACTTGAATTTTTCCTTTAGAATAAATCTATTCAAGTTCGACAAGTCCAGGACCAAACGTTTCTTACCTCCTCTACCTGTCGCTACCGATAGCGGTGCCATCCACCCTTTCTCTCTTGCCTTCTCGATTGCTCCGCTTCTCTCCAACTTCTCCAATTCTTCTCTCACGAACTCGCTCTCTCTCTTCGCTGACTGCCTGTTGTTCTCTGTAATTAGCAAGTTCTCATTAAACTCGGCTGCCAGTGGTAACCGATACCCATTTTTAATGGTTTGTACTATGTCTTGTGATGCACCAACCTTCACCCACTCTTTCCAGAATTTTGACAACGAACCGCTTTTATTGCTGGTTGGGACGGTGGAGAGTCTTGCATTCTTTTGCATAGTGGCCATAGCCACCGCAGTTGTAGCAGGACCCACTCGCCGGTGCTCTCTGGCTTGGTCTGATCCAGGTAGATCTCCATGGTTCTGAACGTGAGGGAGGGGCAGAGGTAGAAGCTACTGCTTTCTCCAACATCCCTTCCATCCTGTCCAGCCTTCTCTCCACTGCGTCTGGGGCTGGGGTGGGGCGACGCGTGAAACCCACCCTCGTGAGAAAGGGATTCGGCTCGAATCGACGCTTCTTCGCTGTGACTGGAGCTGCCGCTGCCTTGTCTTTGAGGAAGCGCTCGACCACCTTCCCTGCTTCTCCTGTTCCTTCGATGTTCAGCTTGCTTGCTTGATCTACCCTCTCGAAGATGGCTGGGTCGTCGTCTGCCACTGTGAGGATGAGGTTGCGCCCCTTCAGTTCTTGTTTTGCCTTGCCGGCCAAGCTCCATGCCTCTTCTCCAGTGGCTGCTGCCTCCGCATCCTCCAGCAGCTTCATCACTCCTTCATTAAAGCTGACCTGCGCCTCGTACGCTTTCTTCTTCAGTAGCGTACGAGGGCGTATCGCTTCTGGTCGCTGTGGAGGGGGAGGGACGCCAATCGCAGCTCTGAGCTGATCCATCCACTCCGCCGGCATCGTTGTTGGCAAGACGGGTGCCGGAGGCACTCTGTCCTCTCCTCCTCTCGGTGCTTCCCTGTCTTCTGCCCTTCCATTTCCTCCTCCTTCTGCCCCTCCATTTTCCTCGTCCATTTTCCTGTAACTCCTTAACATGAACTCGGTTAAACAGTAATTATTATACCATCTTACTTCCTCCTAAAAATCTCCTTTAACAACAAACAAACACAAACTTCTGGCAGTAAAACTTCCGTAGAATGCCCTTTCTATGTCTTTCCCGCTCTCTTGTCTTTTCTTCTTACCGTACTTTTCTCGCTAAGACCCTTCGGCGGGAGAGTTTATCGTTTGAAACTCCATTTGTGACAACAGGCAAGTCAAGCAAGGGTCTTCCGAGAGAATTCATTTCAACAACTTTCGCGCGCGATAAAGGTCTGTCCCAATTGCACGAAGATGACATTTCGAACCTTTTGATCATACGGTATATTTGGCGCGAAAATTTTTTATTCAAATAGTCCATGCGTAATTGTTTTTTTTTGAGTTAGACAACATTCATCCGTGTTTTTGTTGCGTACGTCTGAAATATTTATGGCTATTTTGTTTTGTTTCGCCAGTTTGTTTATTTATTCTTTAAAGAGTCCGAAAAGATGAGCATGGAGCAGAAGAGCCACGAACAACCGAACCAGCCGCAGCAACAGCTGCTTCTCCACTCTGCCGAGTACTCCGATCCTCAACGAGAATGACTCCGACTCGAACAAGCTCGCCCCAGTAACAAGGTTCATTTTCACGTCTGAATGTTCTTCGACTACAATTTTAATCTTGCTTGACTTCCATGATGATCGGTTTTCTCCTAATATTCCACGTTCAAGTACGGTTTGAACAAGATATCTTCCGAATAGAAATGTGTGTTTGGAAAATCTACTTATTCAGTTTTAACCATTCTGTGATTGCTTAGGACGCATAAAGTTGGCTGGTTCTTTTTTGCCCGAATGTGCTGATATCCTCTCAAAACTTGAGTGTATCAGTTCTGATTAATTTACCGATAGCTCATTTTTTCAAGAACAAAAAAATACCCATTATTTCTATGCAGTGTAAGCGTGGAGTTGTTGGGTTTTAAGCATCAAATTTATTCTCTATGCAAAAATTGTTCTTCCAAAAATATGCTGATACTATGCGAACGCTGTTCACATTAATTCTGCACTTTATTGGTTGTCCCCAACAATGAAAGGTGTTTCATGATTTCATTTGCTTTTATTTAATTGTTAGCCAATTAATGAAACCTCTCTAGATTTACTTGAGGAGATTATTGATATTCGTAATGGCAGGAATCGGGGAAAGAACTCTTGGAAGTTGGAAGTAGAAGTGTAATGAGTTTTTTTGTAGTAAGCCAAGGAGACTCCGTAGACAGGGCGGTCTCGCAGAGCAGTTCAGGCCGTCCTTCCCTTCCGATTCCATGCTCTCTCTCGGCGCTTTCGACGTTTTGGCAAGCATGTCAAGGTAGGCCTTTCACAGCTCTTCACTTTACTGTATGCATGAGAAGACATGTTGCATAGTAAGCTTCTGCTTATGTTTAGAGAAATATCCATAATTGTGGGATACTGTAGAATGGAATACTGTGTTAGTTGTGGACTCAATCAAATTATCCTTAGCCCGACGAATCTTGGGGCCAGGGAATAAAAGGGTTGCCGGATTCCGGCGACCTAGTCTGTTTTGGAGGACCCTAAATTGACCAGTCTGTTTTTTGAAGAAATTTTTTTATTTGCAGGTATGCAGAAGGCGGAAGACGGAAGGAGGAGCAGGAGAAGAGAGAACGAGAAAGAGCGTTTGTCCTCTCCCCATTCCTTGTTTATGAATAAAGAAACCGTTTTATGGTTATTGCTGAATAGAAACAGAGCATTATTAAAGAATAAAGATGAGCGTAAATAAGGAAAGTATTGATATGCAAAGCAGGTAGCACTGAATGGAATAAAATACGAATGAAATGTAAAGGAAGATACGCTGAACCTGAAATGTATAGACGGCAGCAGTACGAGATGAGTATTCATGAAATACACGTGGTCACGTAACATATCAAACACAACTTTTTGCAAGCAAGAAAAGAGGCCATCATCGCTGAGTCTCCTCTGCGAACACTGGAATCCGCGTCGAAGTCGGCGGCAGAATCTGCACTGAACGCTGAAAGTTTCGTCAATGACGAGAAGAAGTGGACAAAACGTCTGGCCAAAGCGAAGATCAGCAAAGACATGCGAAGTTCCTGAAATACAGATATCTGCAATTTTCTGAGAGAGGAGGACATGTCTATGTCACATGTTTGATCTGCACAGCGTCGCTAGGGACATGCAAGGTCGAATCCCGTAATTCCTTCCCCGGAGCAGGCAGACGTCTGACCGGTCGCGATCGTCACAGCGTCGACGCTGTGACGAGACACTTTGAACGAACTCCGTCGCATTTGGCCTTCACTAGCAAGAGGGAGATCGCGTTCAGAATGAACGTCAATACAGCTCTTCGCCAAGCCGCCGCCGACGACTCATCCATTGTATTATACATGTTTTTATTAGTGCACTCCGATTCGTGGTCATGGGATGCCGAGGACCAGGAGGTTCTTGCGGGGATAGAGACAGTTAGTGAAGAGAATTGGGAGAGAAAAGTGTGATAGGAGTGCGAAAGAGAAGGAGAGAGAGAACTGACAAATTGGGAAAATGATTGCAATGATTATATTGAGTATTTCCTTAGAGCGGCCATGACTCCCCCCTCTCATTCTTCGTTGAATACTATTTGGTATTCACGATGTGAATCTTTTGCTCGGATACCAGCCAAATGCCGACGGATGAAGGCGGGTCCCCACACATTCCACTTCGCTACGGGGATAATTATAAGGTTCGATTTCCTTCAGCAACCTATTCCTGTTGAGTTTTTCGTAGAATGGGATTAGCTACGATGGCCCTGCCCTGGTGGAGATTTATGTCCTTATGCAGTTTTATGTCCTTTTGCCGATTAAAATTGAAAATGGATTTAATTAGTTGCTAATTTACACTATTATTGTTTACATATTTCAATTTCTAATAAGGTTGGCTGAAAATGATAATACACCGGCATTGTCAGGAATACCTCGGTGAAGAAGTGGCATCCCTCGCACTGTCTCTCTCTCTCTCTCTCTCTCTCTCTCTCTCTCTCTCTCTCTCTGTCACTCTATCTCTCCTCCTACTCTCTCGCTCTCTATCTTTTTGTTCTAATTCATGCAAAATTCGTGCTATGTCATGTTGAATAAAAATGTAAGAAAAAAAAATTTTTTTCTACCCTACCTTGTTTTTGGACCCCATTTTTCAGATTACCCTACCCTGTTTCGAGGGGTCATCCGGCGAGGCTTATATTCCCTGCTTGGGGCCATTCTACGTACGAAGCTGCAGTCTGCTTTCCCCCTGATCCTGTCGAAGTTAGAGGAATGGCGGAGGGCCGTGCCGCAGGGACACCGAGTAGTCCCTTTTCTACGGCTGCTCTTTCCTTCTTTCTCTGCCCTCTCGCTTCCTTCACATATAGACCTTGATATTAGAAGATATCCTTTATTTCTTCTTCACCTTTTCTATCTGATTGTCTCTTTTCTTGCACATTTCTATTTCCTCTCCATTTTCAATGATTTACTGTATTCTGCCTGTGTCGAACAACGCTTTGATATGGTAGTCTTAGCTAACACGCGGAAAATGTTCAGGCATTTATAACTTGTAACTAGACTCGATAATGTTTATTTATGAGCAACGATGGCTACGACATTACGCGACATTCCTTATAGAATCTGTATACTGAATAAAAAAAACATTTTTGTGGACATTTTACGAGAACATTTGCTGTCTCGCGCTGCTTGAATAAACTGTTGCTGAATTGCGCTGATGAAGAAAACACTGAAGATACACACTTGTGGTTCTTTAAGATAACCTTGCCTCTTTTTGAATGCGAAGCGTCCCTGCCTGCTGCCCGGACGAATATTTTGAAAAGAGGCGGGAAGAATGCGACGCGTGCTGGAATCGTTTGGCATACGGTTTTCTCTCATATTCCGCCTCACGGCCATCACTGACCGCATGCTTCAAAATCTCGGCAATCTTGTTGAAAATCATCAGTCAGCAGCAGCTGAATATTCTGCATTGAGATCTATGAGGAAAATCCCGCCTTGGTTGATGATTGGTAGAGAGAGAAAGAGAATAGAGAGAGAGAGAAAAGAAGAGAAAGTGAAGATAGAGAGAAAGAGAAGAGGGAGCAGAGAAAGAGAAGAGAAAGAGAGAAAGAGCAGAGAAAGAAAGAGAGAGAGAGTCTTGGTTTCCGCTTCTCCTCTCACCTCCCCATTCCTCACCTATACATATCCTCTCATTGCTCCCCCTCCCCCATTAATATCCGATTGTTTCAGTGCGTATTACTCACGCTGCCCTGCTGTTTGAGCATCGCAGCATGAGACTGCTCAGCTCACACAGATCGCACAGTCTTCATTCCTCTGTAGTGTCGATCTTCATCCCTAACTCCGTCTCGCTCTCTCTCTCTGCCTCTCTCTCTCTCTCTCTCTCTCTCTGACTCTCTCTGTCTCTCTGTCTGTCTGTCTGTCTGTCTCTCTCTCTCTGACTCTCGCTGTCTCTCTGACTCTCTCTGTCTCTCTCTCTCTCTCTGACTCTCTCTCTCTCCTACTCTTTCTCGCTCTCGCTCCGACTCTCTCTCTCTGACTCTCTCTCTCGCTCTCTCTCTCTCTCTCTCTCTCTCTCTCTCTCTTTCTCTCTCTTCCATCCTCTCATCTAATTGCTGTAGAGCGGCAACTCAGTGTGTGGTAGACAGGCAGCCGCCTCTGCCTCCCTCGTCTTCCATATCATATCCGCCTCTTCTCTCAGAGAGCAGTTACGCGCACGTTCACGAACCTGACTGACTCACTACGATCCTCACTAATTCCTCCACCCATTCCCCCTCCCATAATCCCAAATCGTTTCAAGCGAGTCGCGTAACGTGCCCTTTCCAAATGTGGCATGGCGGGCAGCTTACAGCTTACAGCTTATATTGTTAGCGCTCTCTTAGCAGCAGCAGTAGCAGCAGAAGCAGCAAGCACAGTTTAACAACAAAGTCTAGCGGCATTTTTCTTTTTAAGATGGCTCTGCCATAATTTTTTCTCTAGCCTCTCCACGTCCTCGCCTAACTGCTTTTTCTCTCCTAATTTGCATTCGCTAGAGAGAAAGGATGAGCCCCTCCTGTCACCTCTGTTTCACCATCAGTCTTCTTTATGAATTCGGTCACCTTGCTGCCTTGCCACTCCTCTCTTTCTCCGCATCTCGAAATAGTACGCGTTGCACCCATTTCCTATATCACAGAGAAGATTATCTTGATCAAATTGGTGTTCTCTCTTGCTGCTCTTTAATCTCTCCCATTCTATCTTCCTTATTCTCTTTCAAGTTCTCGTTCCCTTTCATTCTCTCTCTCTCTCCCTCACTCTCTCTCTCTCCCTCACTGTCTCTCTCTCCCTCTCCTCTCTCTCTCTCTCTCTCTCTCTCTCTCTCTCTGTCTCCCTCTTCTCTCTCTCTCTCTCTCTCTCTCCTTCCCACTTAGAGATTCGGTCTTCGTTGAATCTGTCCCCAAATTGTCTCCATGCCGCCAGATCAGTTTGTCCATGTTCGTTCACGGGCATTCCACTCCTTCTCTTCGTCCGGCCATTCCCTTTTCTCTTCTTCATGCACTCCGAACCATATTCTTCAAGCTCACTCCTTGCATTCCATAAGCGTCTCTATTCAGAATGAGAGAGAGAAAGAGAGAAAGAGAGAGAAAGAGAGAGAGAGTGAGTGAGGCAGAGGGAGATTTAGTGAGGAGAGTGAGATAGAGAGAGAGAGAGAGAGAGAGAGAGAGAGAGAGATGGAACATTAAAAGAGAAAAGCGGCAGCAGGCAGATGCGAGAGCGTAGAGAGACTGATGGGAGACCATTTCGTGTGTGTATGTGTACTACGACAAGTGATCGGAAGAGAAAGGAGTGGCGCATTAATGACAAAGCGATCATCATAATGCGCATAATGAATGTAAGAATGGAAAGAGAAGTCTCTTCTCTCTATCATGCATATCTTTCTCTCGTTCCTTCCTCTTCCTTTCTCACATTCCATGACTTTCAAGCATAATCGGCTTTCTCTCGCTCGCACTTCTTTCGACTTCAAAGCTATTTCAAGCGCTTCTCTGCCCTCTTACTTTTCCGTCCCTGTTTCTAGAGCAGTTGTTCTTTTTCTTCTCTCATCTGCCAAAAGCAGTTAACTTCTCGCATTTAAGTATACTGCATAATTCTTCAGTTCTGCTGAACACCTTGATAATGAGGAGCAAACTAATTATCGCATTAATTACAATTAGCCGTTAGTTCTAAATGTTTTTCTTGTAAGAGCTCTGCGACGATTCCAATAAGATTAGGCTTGCCTCTTGTCTCATGGAAGAGGTTGTCTCTGAGTCACGCAGCTGCTGAAACCCTTCTTCATCATCTTCTTCTTCTCCTTCCGTTTCGCTCCTCTTTCATAGCGGGGCAAACACTTTCCTCCTCCTCCTCCTCTACGCCATCTCACTCACATTGTCACTTCTGCTGCGCACGCAGCAGCAGCATACAAGTTGTGAACGGGACAACCGTGCTTTTCTTCTGCTTCTGCTTCTGCCTTCGCTGCTGTCCCCCCTCATACTCTTATGTTCCTTCTTCTGTCTCTCACTTTATGTCTTTCCTCTCTCTCTCTCTCTCTCTCTCTTTCTCTCGCTCTCCCTCCCTCAATCTATGTCTTCCCCCTCTCGCTCCCCATCTTCTACTCTTCCATTCATCATCACAGCCCAAATCGCTCCTTCTCGCCTGCGTATTACAGTCTTTCGACAGGAGGAGGAAGCTTCTCTCCGTGGAAGGGCCTTCATTGCCTAAGGCAGACAGATCTTCAAGAAGAGAGAGGGGGAGCGAGAGAGTGCAAGAGAGAGAGAGAGAGAAGCAAGTTCGAGAGAGCGAGAGAGAGAGAGCGCCAGATCAGAGCACAGCCCCCTCATGCCCGCCAGTCTGTCTTCGAGGTCGGACTGTTCGTTCAAGCGTGTTCAACCACACTCGCACTTCTCGCAATCGCCAGCCGGAGCAAGGATGGGGATGGGAGGGGGGGGGGGGGGAGGGGGGTTAGCTGTGTGGTGGAAGTTAGAGATAGGCTAGAGAGGGAGAGGTTTTGAGAGAGAGAGAGAGAGAGAGAGAGAGAGAGAGATTAAGGAGAGAGCTAAGAGAGACTGAGGTAGAAAGAGAGAGAGAGTTATGAGAGACTGAGGTTAGAGAGAGACAGAGAGAGAGAGAGAGAGAGAGATAGAGAGAGAGAGACAGGGGAAGCCTTCCCCCTCGTCGTGGTGCCTCACACGCCATTTGTTAGCATTGCGTGAGTTATCATCGTCGTCTCCTCCTCCTCCCTCCATTCTTTGCCCTTCCTTCCCGTCTCATAACATCAAATGAGGAAGTGTTGCCTCTTTTGTGTTGCCCCAGCGTTGCGCCAGTGACGCCATACAAGTTTGTTCTTGAGTAGTTGCTGCGTGTTACTGTGTGATATGAGTTACCGAGAGATGGTTGCTTACCAATGGTTTCTTGCCAATGGTTTCTCAGCCAAGCTCAAAGTTGCAGCAGCAAGGAAGTGAGCCCCTCTCCCAACTCTCCGGTGCGATGACCGAGTGCGGCCGCTGCTATCAGCCTGTCTACTTTGCCGAGGCCGTCCAGGCCATCGGGCAGCACTGGCATCGCGCGTGCTTCGTTTGCTGTAAGCCACAACACACTGTCATTTATTTATATATATATATATATTTTTTTAAATTACGAATTTAGTCATTTATCTAGCTTAGCTATCAAAGGAATCTTTTTATATTAATTTAATAGTAAACAGTTGTGTGCTGATTTTTTTCTCAGATTTACTTAAATGAGTTCTCAGACTAACTTAAAAGCCTTGCTTGTTCTGTTCACGTATGGAAGAGCAAATCCCATTTGCAGCGAACCCAGCGTGCGGCCGCATGCTATACAGCCGGAACTGCAACGACAACAACCACAAGGTCTCTCTATTTCTTTCTTTATCTCTCTCTCTCCCTCTCTCTATCTATCCCTGTCGCTTTCTCTTGCTCTCTCTTCTCTCTCTATCTGTGTCTCTCTCCTTATTTATCTCTCTCTACCTCTCTGTATCTCTCTCTCTCTCTGTGTCTCTTTCTCGCTACGTCTCTTTCTCTCTCTACCTATCTCTATCTCTATCTCTCTCGTAATCTTCCCAATGCACCGGTTCCCTCCAATGGTAACAGTCGGATCCCCTAAGAGATAACATCTCTCACACATACTCGTGCAAGTAGAAGTGGCTCCATTAGGAGACTTTCGGGCATATCAATTCACGCCCTTCAAACACAATAAATAGCACTTTGTCGGGTTGCACTGTCAGAGTTTAAGGAAACCTGTAATCTAATTGTAGGATTTGCTGACAATTTAAACCTAAATGACACAGCCTAATAGAGTGGGAAAAACAAGAGATCAATACATTCTATGAACGTTTCATCGAAATGAAATATTACTTTTCCTAATTAAGAATCCGTTTCCTAATTAGGAACAAAAAGAAAGAGATGAATGATTTCAGCCATACTGCACTTACTGCTACAAGAGCCTGTTTGGCCCCAAGGGCGTTGGCTACGGAATTGGCTCGGGTGTCCTGTCAACGGCCGGCTTGGGCGCTACCGCCGTTCCCTTCAACAACAACAATGACGACTACAAAGCGCCTCCTCGGGTTGGTCGGCCCTTCTCAAGTTCCTTGCGCGCACGCTGTGCTAAAGTCTCTCTTTTTTCTGCTACTTTCCGGCCCGACTACTTTCCGGCCCGGCCATTTGTTTTTTTTCTTCTACTCTCTCCCTCCCTTTCCTTTTGTCTGTGCTACCTCACTTCTAATTTAGGTTTAGTTTGTTTATTTGTTTATTGCCTATTTCCAGGTTGGCTATGCCTTTGAGAAGACGAACCCCGTCACGTCGAGCATCAGCTACGGCATTCGCAAGGACGACGAGGCGCGCCCTTCGTTCCTTCAGCGAGTTGGTTTTTGAATGTATATCTTCTCGCCAGCTCCTCATTCAAACATCATTTTGGCGCCAAAATCAAATTTGCAACATTCATAAGCTTCCGGTACATGCAATAACTACATGCATTGTTTTTTTCCTAGGTTGACGATCGATTCGTGGAACGCGTTGGCGGTGTGAACCGTGAGAAAATTTTTTTTATATATATTAGTAAACTTTGGGATATTCTTTAACAGCAAATTAATTAGTAATTTCTAGTAATTATTAATTACCGATCAATAATACTCTTTCCATCATTTAGCAAGCGTCATTCGTGGTTCTGGCTCTCTCTCTCCATCCACTGACTCTGGTCTCGACACGTCGTCTGAATCGGTTTCGTCATATTTTCTCTAGCCTCTGTCATTTCTCTTTACTTTCGAAAGTCATTGGCAAGCGTCTGTCTTTTTTTTAAAGCGAGCACTTCTCTCTTTTTTTTTCTTTCGCCGACGCCGTTAACAGTGTTAAAAGCCTGCCTATTCTTCATCTTCCACCCTTGCCTCAAAGGAAGGGAGCAGCCATTTAGCCCCGATTGTTGCCGCCATGCTTGTGCCTTCTTTCATGGCCAGACACACACACACACACACACATCCATTCAGAGACAGCGACACTCTTCCGCTCTCTCTCTCTCTCTCTCTCTCTCTCTCTCTCTCTCTCTCTCTCCCTATCGATTTCGTGTTCTCTACTCCCTACTATTACTCTCCATTCACTCATGCTATGGCCTTTCTTTCGCTCTTTTCCTGCTCTCATTCTCACTCTCTCTCTCTCTCTCTCTCTCTCTCTCTCTCTCTCTCTCTCTCTTTCTCTTTCTCTCGTCTCCTTTCCCAAATGCTAGTCTGTGTTCTGTAAAACGCTGAGTCTTCCCTCCCCACGTATTTGCCCATGCGCACTCGCATGTTTTGGAGGTTTTTTTGTTGTTTCTCTCTCTCTCTCTCTCTCTCTCTCTCTCTCTCTCTTGCGTATTTCTTCAAATATGGCGCACATCTTATATCATCTGCAAATGTTTTGCAGTTTATGCCCGACATGAACATTAGATGAATCTTTTTATATCTCTGAGCATGTATTTAGAAGTGATATCATTCGTTGTTGTTTAGGTGTGGAATATATGCTCTTATTTCTAGACTGAACCATGCAAGTTCACGATCCAGCACAGGGCGATTCTGGCTGCTGCCGGGCAGCACAAGAACAGCGGCTGCGGTCGCTGCCACAAGACAGTCTTCGAGGCTGAGAAGGTGCTCGCGGCTGGCCAGGTTAGCAGCCATCGATTCACCCTCTTCAAACGCACATTTCTCAATATCATACAGAAATGCTTTTTTTCATAATCTAAAGTACTTATTGGATAAAACATGTGTAGATTTGGCAACGAACGAAATGTGATTGCTGGCAGTATTTCTGTACATATGTATGTACATATTTAAGATATGGCACAAAGGCGCGTGCTTCACTTGCTTGACATGCAACAAGCGTCTGGAATCGCGAACTCTCTGCGAGAGAGACGGCTCGCTCTACTGCAACAGTCAGCAGCCATTCAACCACTTTCTTGTTCTTTCTTGCAATTAACATTCTCACTTTTTTATATGTATTATTCCATTCTGTTCCATCATAGACATCATTTCGATTGATAGCTAACAATAAGTAATATTTATAAGCAATGCAACCACTCTTTTGCATAGTTAACGTTGACATCGCTTGATCTCAGTCTTGTGCTTGCGTTTCGCGCAGACGCCATCGCTGGCTTTTCTCTAATTCATTATCCCAATTCTTATGCTCTTTTTCTGCCTCTCTCTCTCTCTACTTGTCTCTAACTAAGTCTCTTCTCTGTTTCACTCTCTGACTCTGTTCTCTCTCTTTCTCCCTCTCTCTCTCTCTCTCTCTTTCTCTCTCTGCTCCTCTCTGCACTTGTACTCATGTCATTCGTTGCAGCCTGCTACGCCAAGTCGTTCGGCCCCAAGGGATATGGCCACGGAGTGGGCGCAGGCATTCTTCAGCTGCACCAGTAAACCGCTGCCACTTCCTGAGACAAGAAGGACAAAAAGAAGTTGCTATAGCCATAGATATGTATATGCCCGGAGCACTCCCTCAATTGTATGTCCCCCATTCGAGTTCCCCACAACCTTTGCCAGCTTTTTTTTTTTTTTTTTTTTTTTAATATTTTTGCTGTGACCTCATAATAGGCAAAAGGAAGATTTTTTTTACAAATGCACTTTTTACGTTGCCTGTCCTATTCTTTTTTCGCACATAGTATACTTGTCTAGTGCTACTTTTAGTATTAAATTCAAAGTGTACAGCTGATGTGTTTTAGCCAGTTTTGTTTTAGAAAATGGCATAATTCGTCATATCGTGTTGCATTCGTACTATTGTGTTCTAACTTCTCTGCTCCTGTAATGCACTAATAATGTTTTCTGTTCGTTTCAATAAATCTAAAGATGAATTTCACTTTGAATACGAGAGAAAATACTTTGTTTACGTCGACTCCAACATGAGTATCTTTATGCTGAACGGTGAAAAAAAACCTGAATAATTCAACTCTTAAATATCCCGGAACATATAAAGCTTTAAGGGGGTATCTTGATTGATTTTAGCTTCTATAAATTTAGAAAGAATCAATCTCTGACATTAGAGAATATTCATGTATTTGTATGCGCTGAATTATTGTTCAACGAAGTTGAGAATATGAATTTGGATCTAACAGAAAGCTCTAAATTAAATTATGGCAAAAAAAAGAGTTGTGTTCCTTGTTTGATATCCTTATTTAGATCATTATCCTTCGGCAACCGGCTAACAGCCTTGAGATCACACACGCGTTCGTGGAGATAAGGACAACTAAGGCGATCACCTAATTAGGAGATGAATTCCCCGTCAGTCCCTCTGTCATACAATATGGTTTACAAAGACGTGAGATGTGCCAATGTTTTTCCTACTTCAGAAAGAGCCGTCAGATAAGCGTTCCGGGAGGAACAGTGAGAATAGAAGAGGAAAAGGCTATTTTAATGAGTTCGACCGATTGTCATCCATCCGGCTCCAGTGTTAGTTGTTATTTGATCAGCCCCTACAAACCGTCTTTGCTCCTAACAATCAGCACAAGATAATGGCATATATTCTACTGTTTTTCTGTTCCTCATGAATTTAATTATTTTTTTGCCATACTTGAGAAGGTTGCAGGGAGCGGCTCCTCCTTTAGCTAGTCCAGAAGATCCGATGGTCGCGTCACGGACGAGTACGGTAGAAATAAGTAAGCGTTCCTTCTTGGAATTAACAACCAGGAAAAAATGTCTCTCGTGAATAAATGCAATGCAGTAATCACTCTTGTAGCTGAAGAGCTTTATAGCGCAAGACTGGTTTCGATGGGAGGACACCACCTGCAAATTGCTTCACTGGTACTTAGCCTCTCTCCGGAAATCCAGATTGTCATCTCTGGCAGTAATAGGAGTGATGCCTTCGAGAGAGAGAGAGAGAGAGAGAGAGAGAGAGAATGGGAGAGAGAGAAAAAAAAGAAAGAAAGAAAGATATGTAGAGTTTGAGGCAGAGTCATTGTAAGAGAAAAATATATATGGAAGTAGTATTCAGAGTTAGATTCTTGCTGTTCTTGCTGTGGCGCAAGAGGGGAGAGAGTGCCAAAGAGAAAAGAGAGCGTGAGAGAGAGAGAGCGACAGAGAGAAAGAGTGAGGGAGAGCGACAGAGAGAAAGTGTGAGAGAGAGAGGGCGACAGAGAGAAAGAGTGAGAAAAAGAGAGAGAGAGAGAGAGAGAGAGAGCGACACATAGAAAGAGTGAGAGAAAGAGAGAGAGAGAGAGAGAGAGTGACAGAGAGAAAGAGTGAGAGAGAGAGAGTGCGAGTTCATATTAGTAATATATGGTGTGTCGATCATTCTTGCTCTCTAAACAGATTTTGTACACTCTTACTCCGCTACATAGATTTGCCAGTGCTCTCTCTATCTTTCTCTGGTCTGGCAAATAACTCAGTACTGATTTGTCGAGCAACACGACTGGCCGCATCAATATCGCGCACGTGTGTAGACGGGGAAACCTCTCTCTTTTTTCTTTCCATCTTCATCTTCACTCTCGCATGTTCTCTCTCTCCCTCTCTTTCTCTCCCTATCTCTCTTCCCTCCCTCTCTTCCTCCTCTCTCTCTTCCCTTTCATATCTGTTTCTTCTCTATTTCTCAGCTGCTATGTTTTCACTATCTCTCCCTGTCCTCTCAAACTTGAGCACACTCTCACTGTCAGTGGTAGATTGAGATGAGTGAACGGATGAATCCTTTATCGGGTGGTCTTTCCTGTTCTTTCTCTCCCTCTCTCTGCCCCGATCGAGTACGCGCGGTGTGCCGTGTGCATCATTCGTTTGATCTGACTCTGCTTACCTCTTGGATGACCTCAATCTGCCTCCTCCTCTTCTCTCTCTCTCTCTCTCGCTCTCTCTCTCTCTCAAGATCAACTTTCCGACCTCGCCCTCTTGTAACCCGTCCTAGTCCCTTTCTCAAAGGCTTGCCCTCACCACCCTGAGCGCTTTCTCGTGGAATCTTTCCAATGTCTCCTTTCTTGCCTTGCTTCCCAGCCAGACTCTTGAGTGTCGTCTCTTTTCACACTGACTGAATTGTCAAATTGCCCCTAGCCAGCCAGAGTGACTCATGCCCTTGTGCACCCCTTTGCCTTGTGTGTGTTTGTTTGTTCCGGCTGCCCTTTCTTTCATTCCTTTTTTTCTTCTTCTTCTTCTTCTTTTATTCGTCCGATGACTTGGGACTTTCTCCTGAATGGCCAGCAATTAATAGCTGCTTTCTTTGAACAGCAACAACACGCTGCTTTCCATTCTATTGAAAATTGAGTTTAAACTTCTTTCTTTTTTTTTTTACTCTCAGTTACATTGGAGCGGCTTATTGTTAGAGCGAGAGTATTGTAATGCGGTCTCGTGTAGATAGTCGTGCGAGAGTCGTGTCTCCAATGTTTTCATTCGATGAGAGAGGGAAAATGATGAGACTAGGACAGACAGTCAGATGATTTGCTGGTATGATTGAGTTAGTGAGAACGTTGATTATCAGCGAGCTGGGTAAGAGAGGAGAGAGAGAGAGAGAGAGAGAGAGAGAGAGAGAAAAGGGAGAGATGGAGAGAGAGAGAGCATGACATTCAGATAGAGTGCGTGAGTGGAGAGCAGCTGACCCACCCCCGCCTTGTGTAGGTGGAAGCTTGTCTCTTTCTCTCTCTCTCTCTCTCTCTCTCTCTCTCTCTCTCCTCTCTCTCTCTCATCTCTTCTCTCCACTAACTCGTGTTCGTCTCTTCCTATACTAACTACCCACTTTTCTTTACCACGAAGAAGAACAGAAAAAACGAATCCAAAAAGAAAACCTATTTACGACCCGCCGCTACCAATGTGAACAACAGTGTGTATGTGCCTGTCTTCCTAGGATTATTTCTTTGTAAGCCCCACTATCTTTCTAATTGTAAGCTAGCATCTCGTTTCAGGAGAACAATACATTTTAGAGATTAATTTGAATAATGCTATTTTACGGACCGCATCAGCGGGATATGCAAAGTGTGCATTCATGCATCAGAATGACAGCGCCGAATTTCTCATGGAAGATTTTGATATCTTATTTCTGTACCTTTCTTGTGCTCACGCTATGCCCGAAGATAGTGTGACTGAGAAGTGCTCTCTAGCTATTTTTCAAGACAATGGATATGGCTGCCGGAGTGGCTATCGCTGACCAGTGAAAGGGATCAGGATGGGTTGATGCGAAGGAGAGGGATAAGAAGCTTCTTCTTGTTTCTCTCTCTCTCTCCCTCTCTCTCTCTCTCTTTCTATCTGCCTGTAGCTGCTTTGCAGCAGAGTCAGCACGGAAGACGTGCCAGAGGCAGCTGCTCTCCACGGCCGCGCCTGTTGCTATAATTTGCCCGTCTTCGAGTGAGTGGGCGATCAGGCGAGGCGGAGGAGAGTGCCAGAGAAAGAGAGAAAGAAGGAGTGGGAGATGGAAGCGCCTCAGGCATCCAGGCTCCTGGGCCGCCTGCTTGCCAGGTAGAGAGAGAGAGAGAGAGAGAGAGAGAGAGAGAGAGAATGAGCAAAGGGAAGAGAGAGGGAGAGAGAGAAACAGAGAAAGAAAAAAGAGAGACACTCCTTCACACGCTGTAACGTACCAGAGCTGCCAATGAGCCGGCCTGCAGATGGAACAGAATGAGACAAGAGAAGGAAGCAGAGAAAAAGAGAGAAAGATCTTCACTTCACATCTTTATCGGCTCTATCACTAGCAGCTTATCTCTAAGTGCCTTTTCCATTCCTACTCTCGCTATTTTCACTTCAAGTGAAGACGATGGACAAGGTTGTCCGGTGTAGAGTAAGCCTCTATGTTTCTTGCGAGGCAAAAGGGCGTGGAAAGGTGGACGGAAGAGAAAGCGACGATTTGGGGAATGAGTAGAGAGGGTGAGAGAGGGAGGGAGGAAGAGAGAGATAGAGAGAGAGGAAGAGAGAGAGAAAGAGAGCGAGAGGGAGAGAGAGAGAGGGAGAGAGAGAGATGAGGGAGAGGGAGCGAGAGAGAGATTAGTCTCCAGAGGAGGCTGCAGTCCTCGCCCGGTCGGGTGTCCATTCCAGAAGTGGCTTCGGTCGCTGGCTGCGTCTGGTGGATCTGGAGATGCTCGATCTAGAGAAGCCCTTCTTTTGGTTGTGCATTCCATACCTGGTCATTGAATGGCTCCTCCGGCTGGACGCCACCCTCCACAAGTGCCCTCTGCCCTCTCCGCGCCCTTCAATGTTTGCATACTCCTTCTTCTTTCTTAGACTCTGCCGTCCGTCGCCTATCCGATACTTCTTGGTTGACAAGCCTGTTTCCCACTCTCTTTTCGTCTTTATTCCTTTTTGCTTCCCTTCTCTCTCTCTCTCTCGCTCTCTCTCTCTCTCTCGCTCTCTCTCTCTCTCTCGCTCTCTCTCTCGCTCTCTCGCTCTCTATCTCGTTCATAGAAT
>CALZFC010000009.1:692500-735000 GCA_945643635.1 Allodiplogaster sudhausi
ATAGAAAAGAGAGGGAGAGATAGAAAAGAGAGAGATTGAGAGAGGGAGAGAGAGAGAGAGAGAGGGAGAGAGAGGAGAGGGAGTTCTTTCGGCTGACTTTCTGCCTTTGGCTAATGGTAAGAAGCATTACACTCAATGGTTGCCTGCGGGTATTTCAAAGTGCATCTTAGAGCTCTGTCACTCCCGCTTTCCTCTATGACACATGCCTCGATGATCTCGAAATCTGATACGGATGGATCTGGAGTGTGAAAAAAAATTAAGAAAAAAAAACATTCTTAAAAAGGATCTTCGAATAATTTGCCAAACTACTCATTCGATTCGATTCTTTCATAAACTAAATGCGAGAGCGAAAAAATATTCTGTTCACAACCCGAGAGCAGTTGGTTTTCCGTTCGATTTCGATCGGCCGCATTGCAATAGGAGAACCTTGTGCTGCTTCGTTGTAACAGAAGACGCGGAGGATGGATGAAGTTTTGTTCTCCCGAATTACTGAGATAGAAAAAAACCCTATTAAAGAGCTCGAGAAGCGCTGAAAATTCAGACTTGCTTTTAAACAAGAATTCAAATAGTCTTTAAAAAAAAGAATAAAAAAAAATTGTAGGACCTGGCTGACAGCGACGCGGGTGCCTATCGTTGCGCCATCGTGAACCCGCACGGCAAGGGAAACGCCAACTTCAACCTCAAGCTCACCGGTTCGGTTCAATTCCCTTGCGGCGTCAAACTATTCAGTCATATCTAGATCACAACATTTTTGGTTATATATGTATTTATAATTATGTATAATTATGCATAATATACTTAAATATAGCCAGACTAAAGTTAACAGTTTAGTTTAATATCAGATCTTTCATCATTGATCTTCTTGATCTCAGGATTCTCATCGCCGACCTTCATCGAGAAGCCGCAGATCTCGTCGCGAGACGATGGCCGCGTCATGGTCATGGAGTTCCGCGCCAAGTCCATTCTCAAGCCTCAATTTGTGTGGCAGAAGGTGGTTTCTTACATTATGCTTTATATTACTATTTTCCTTCTTTTTAATACTACCTGCTTATGTATTTATTAATTAAGATTTTGTCTTTTTCTATAATTTTCAAGCACATCATTGTTTTCAGGGAGATGAGATCGTTGCCGAATCGGACCGCGTGAAGATTGTGCTCAAGGAGGAGAGTAATCAGATCTACTATGCCGCGCTCGAGATTAGGGTCCGTGGATTCTCAATTAAAATTAATTTAAAAAAAAAACTTTTTGTAAAGCAAAAACTATATAGTAACATTCAAATTGCCACTACTTTAAGGAGCCGACAAAGGAGAAGGACGCTGGCCAGTTTGTGTGCACGGCCAAGAACGAGTCCGGCAAGCTCACAGCCACCTTCACCGTCAAATTCGAAGGTTGGCTGATCGCACAACAATTCCAATTCCGACCGCTCCCTAACGATAATCAAGAGCCCTCCTTCCTCTATTAATATCAAGCAAGCAAACAGACAAACAAGCAAATTTGTTGCAGTTCCCCAAGGCGCTCCGACCTTCACGCGCAAGCCGCAGATCCTGCAGAAGACCTCGGACTCGGGCGACCCGGCCATCGTCTTCGACATTGGCTTCCAGGCCGACCGCAACCCAGAGGTCGCATTTCTCACTCTCTCGCTCTCTCTCTCTCTCTCTCTCTCTCTCTGTATCTATTCATTCTCTCTATCTCTCTCACTCTCACACGTTCTTCTCTCTCTCTCACTCTCACACGTTCTTTATCTCACTCCCTCTCTCTCTCTCTCTCCTTTTCTCTCTCTTTTCTTCCTTTTTTTCAGTTTTCAATTTTCTTTCAAGTTCACCACCTTTTCCACAAACAAATAATAAAATAATAACTTTGTTACTTCTACTTTGTTACTTCTACTACACTTGTAACGCAACAATTTGAGGTTGTCTGGATCAACCCGAAGGGCAAGAAGATGAAGGAGTCCTCCCGCATCAAGTTCGGCCTCACACCCGACGGTGGCGCCAACACCTTCACCGCCCAGCTTGAGCTCAAGGTTTCTGTTTTTTTTTCGGTTGTTGTTGCGAATTTGTTCATCACGTTCGAATATTAGCAATCTTCCGCTCATGTCAGGTATTAGTTGAAATGAACTCACAAAACCATGGTTCTGAGTTAGTATTTTTTGCTAATAATTGCTCCAAACTATCATATACGAGCACATATTACAGCCACATAGGCCATATGTGAACCCGGTTTTCATGTCGTCCCTATCGACATTCCCTAACGGAAGGAAACCCCTCGTGGCTGGAGATGTTTTCCGGAAGAGCGAAAATAGGCTCTACCCAAAAAAAAAATATTTGTATGTTGTTCGCGTTCCTGTGCGTTCGCTTCCTTTTCGCATTCCAGATATATCCACGCTCTGTACATAATCCATGAGCTTTCTCCCGAAATGTCACATCCTCTCCCTCTCTGGCTTCTTATCTGCGTTAGGCTCCAGCTTAAATTCGTTTATCGGATAGGCCAAAGTATGCCGGACGAAGTAGTAATGAAGTATAGGATTTTCCTTCGATTCCCACTGCCACTTCTCCTTCGCCTCCAATTGCCTATTCGAATAATTCGTGGCATCTTCATTCCTTGCAATTTCAAACAGTTGGCAATGCTCCTAGAAATTTGGCCAGGTCATCGGGGGCTTTGAAAATTGAATATTACCTTTAATACTGGGTGCCCCCGATATAAGTTTTCCATCTGTGCTTAATGGCCATATTGACTACTTGGAATTTACATACATGTATTTTGAGAGCTTTCCTCCTACACGCCCACACACACGGAGGCATATGCTTAAGGGGGTTGACGGTGGGTTGGAGAAGCCCGATTGTTATGGCTGAGACACTCAATGGGGCTCTTTGGAGTGCCTTCCGGCCCGCCTATTCTAAAATACGGACATACACACACACTCACAAACAGCCACTGACTGACAATTCGATGGCTGCGCCGTTTGCAATGCTGGAAAGAAGAGAGAGAAATAGAAAGTGTTGTCGATGAAGTTACATGGGAACACATCAAAATATGATGAATGACTCCTCTTTTCCAGAACTACAAGGCCAAGGACTCGGGCACGTACACCTGCAACATCAAGAACGACGCCGGCGAGGCGAACGTTGAGTTGACCCTCAACATCGAAGGTACGTTGTGTGCACTCTCAGGAACACTTCAGACTGTCAAGACTTCCTTTCTGTCCTTCTTCGTCTTCTCCTTCTTCTCTGCTTCTCGCTGTCTCCCCGCACTCTCTCACATTCTTCTTTTTCTATACTTCTCTCTGTCTCTCCGCACTCTCTCACATTCTCCTTTTTCTCTACTTCTCTCTGTCTCTCCGCACTCTCTCACATTCTCCTTTTTCTCTACATCTCTCTATCTCCTGCACTCTCTCACAACACAAGCTGCACGCGTGTTTCTGTGTCCGACTAACCATCTGATTGAATGAATGCGGATTCCGCTTGTCCATGTCCCCTGTCTGATGCACATTGCAGTCTACGACGAGGAGGGCAACTTGGTGGATGACTGAGTGAATATGCACTCTCTCCTTCTCACACGTACTCTCTCCGCACTCTCTCTGCTCTCTCCGCACACCTTGTCTCTCGTGTTGTCCTGACTGTGTCCTCCGTTGACCATATCCATACATGCGTCCACCACCACCTCCTTCTACTACCCTCGACATCCCCGTGTGCTGCTGCATCGTCAGAGTCATTCTTCGCCTTGCCTTTCTATCTCCATCGGTTAGCACACGTCATCACTCCACTTCCTCTCTCCCTTTGTGTGTGTGGCACTGCATTGGCATTGTCCTCGTTGTCCATGTCCACCACCAAAATAAAGTGTTTATATGTTGTTGTCCATCGAGAAATGGCATGTGACACACAGGTTGTATCGTATGCAAGTGGACACGCATGGATGCTGCAGAAAAAATGGCCAGCAATCTCTTTCTGCGAGCGGAGAGGCCTCTCGAGCAGCCAGTCTGGTGTTTTTTTGTGTGTGTTCGTGTATGTGTAAGTCTGCAAGGCCTTTCCTCCGAATGGCACACAAGGGTGAGCCTGCTTTTCGCCTGCGTACACCTTCACCCGATCACTCCTTGTCTCCTTCCACCCTCTATTTTCATGTTACACCTCACCGTTGTACTATATTCAACTACTTTCTCTACAGTGCACTCTTTTCCATTCCTTGTTCCCAGTTATTTTTGGCTCTGATTTTGGAAAAGAAAAAAAATTATCTACGCTTGGCCTGCTCTGTCGTCTTTGGACAGCACTCAAAAAGAGCACCCATCTTGACTTCCTTTCCCTCTCCCCCTCCAACGACTACTCCACCCACCCACTTTCGGTGTACAGTCTGTGGGTGGAGAAAGTTACAATTTCAATGACTCACTCGAATAGACAAGAAACACACACAAAAAAGGCAATTTATCATTCACAAGTTTTGTCGACCATCAGTCATATTAGTAGAAACTCTTGTCTAATATAATATTCTGCAGGTCCGCTGGATGATGGAGCCGACGACGGCAGCGAAGCTTAAACGCCTATGGAATCTGCTCCATCTCTCCTTTTGCCAAACTCTTTTCCTCTCTTTCTCTCTCATTCTCTGTCCACTCTCTTTTTCTATCTCTCTTTCTCTCCTTTCTCTGAATCTCTCAAACTCGCCTTATGCTCATTGATCTAACTCTCTCTCCCTCTTTCTCGATATCCCGTCACATCTTCTTCTTTGCCCTGCCGTAATCTGTTACATTTTGATTAAAGCCTCCTGGCGCGCTGCAGCTCAAACATGATGGAATCCCTCTTTCTTTTATTTCTTATTGGTTCTTCTGTTCTGATCGTCAATCCTTGAGAGTTCATTGCTTTCCTGTTTTATTCTTCTCTTTTTTCTCTTCGTGTTCCAGCCTAAGAATAACGGTGTCTTCTGACTGCATATATATATTTGCAAAAGCCGCGCAGAGATTTTTCTGCTTAGATCCTTATTTCTTTTTTTAACTCGATCCGGCTGCCTTTACCCTACAAGAGCATTTATCTTCTTTTTTTTTAAATCTCTCAGTCAGTCTCGACTACCTTTGTTTTCCCTGTCAACTCTGCCAATTTTGCTTTGATACAGCCATCAAGTTGTTACAAAAGATCCTAAGCTTTTCCATTTCATCTCTTCCTCTTTCATAGCTTAATATTCATAATATTTTGTGCGAAACTCGGAGGAGGCAGTCAGCCAAAAAAAAAGAAGAGAGCCTCGAAGAGTTCTCTCATTCTGCTCTAGTCTCCCTCTCGTAGACGGTCGACTCTCTCTTCTTCCCAATCCATGTGTGCTAATCAGACGTTCGTGTTCGCTAGAATGGAAAAGAAAAGGAAAGTCATCCTATTGAAAGAGAGTTCACAAATGCGAGATGAGATTACTTATGCTCGTGCGTGTTTTGTCTCAACCATTTCGGCGTTGATTGTCAATTGAAGATGAAAAGATGATGAAGTCGGTGTTTGTTGCAACCGCATGCCAAGCGAGCAGTCAAACAAATTGGGGACAACTATTTTTTTCGGGCTGCTTTCTGACAAAACGCATATTATAAGTGACAAATAGTACAATCAGATTATGTTAAGATGAAAACTCTCGTCTTATATAAGCGTCATAGCAGTACAATCAGATTATTCTGAGACGAAAACGCTCTCTTATGGAGGCATCATACGTAGCAGTAGTCGATCAAAGATAAATGGAACTTGAATCTGGTGAATGGCTTGACTAGAATAAGACACTTGGAAAAGAAAGAGGAGGTGACACGGATCGAGATGTCCTCTTCTGCGTGGGATGGGTGAGCTGTCTTCTGCCCTCTGCCTCTCAATTGGTTCTCCATCTCCTGCTGGATGGCCTATCACATTCCCGTCACTCGTGCGCGCCCTTTTCAAGCATCTCCCTCACGACGGGCTTCGTTCGTGCCATGCAGACATGAGCCAAGTGCAATCTTCAAAAGTTCTCTCGTCTGTCTATATACATAATATAGTTCATAGAAGGGAGTAAGCTGGAAAAAAGTTATAGAAAATGAATTGAAGGAGAAGAAAAAAAGAGAAAAAAAGCACGAGACATGAAGTAGAGAGCAAGAAAGAGATTAAGAGTACCTTGTAAAATACTAAGCGATGAAGGACCAAAAAGAGGGCGGAGTCAGAAGTCTACGCGGGCTTCCTCGACGAAGAATTACAACAGTCGCCGAGGCCGACGGAGCTGCCCTTCTCTACCCTTTTCCTCCTCTCCCACTTCCACTTCCCTCCAAGGACATTCTTTCCTCAGCATTTTGATTTTTTTTTAACACACCACCCTTTGATATGGGTGAACGCTAACATAATTTCAATATCCAAGCATATTCTACATAAGTCGTGATGCCTCTGCTATCGTTGTGTCCAGCAAAGCCAAGGATATGCACTTATGGCGCATACACCGAGTTGCTTCCTCTTCTTCTTCTTCTTCTTCTTCTACACCACCACTGATCGTAGACATCGGAAGAGGGTTGTTATGATGAGCAGACATTAGCTTCTTCCGGGTTGATCGTACATCTCGAAGCTGCAGTTTGCCTCTCTCTCTCTCTCTCTTCCTCTTTCTTTCTTTCTCTCTCTTTCTCTATTTCTATCTTCCTTTTTCTTTCTTTCTTTCTTTCTCTCTCTCTCTACTCCCCCTCTCTCTTCTCCCTCTCTCTCTCTCTTCCTCTTTGCCTCCCTCTTCCTCTCTCCCTACCTCTCTCTCTCCTTCTTTTCTCTCTATCAGTATCTCTCTCTCTCCATCTGGTTATCATGGTGCTTGTTCCCTCTCGTCCCTTTCAGAGTCCCCCTCGCCATGCCTCTCTACCCCCCCCCTTCTCCAGAATGCCCCGGGCCGTCACAAGTTTGTCTTGGCCATCTCGCATGTCGTGCTGTGCTCCTGCGCACGTCGACTGCACTCTCCACAGAGCAGAGATGAATTAGGGGCCGTCTGCTGCCAAGGAATCGAGGAATAGCATAGGGAAGTAGAAGAGTTGCCATTCAGAGAGAGAGAGAGAGGAAGATAGAGCGAGAGAGAAAGAGAGAGAGAGAAGAGGGGCAGACAGAGAGAGACAGACAGACAGAGAGAGAGAAAGAGAGAAGATGGACAGAGAGAGAGAGAGAGAGAGAGAGAGAGAGAGAGAAAGAAAGAAAGAGATCGCATGTAAGCTGAGAAAGGTGATTCACTTTAGTTCTTTTGCGCGAGCAAGTAGCAACTTTGTATGAATGCTGTGAGCGCCTTCTTTTCTATACAACCATGCTTTTACAAGTCAACCTTCGCTCAGTTCAATTCATCTCCATTCTTCCATATTATATAAATATGCTTCTCTTCCCGACCGAGTTTGTGTGACTGACCATATGAATTCTGAAAGAGAGAAAGAAGAATCGGTCCTGCGATGGGAGAGAGAGAGAGAAGGAAGGAACTCTCGTGTACTTGCACACAGAGAGCATTCCCTCCTTCTCCCATTGCTGCTGCCGTAGTCTCTGTGGTTAATAATATGAGGCGAGGCTGAGCGAGACGGTTGCAGCAGCGGAACCAAGAGAAGGAATGCGGCAGGGAGCAGGGAGCAGGAGGGGCCATGCATCCACTCCCTCCCTCCACGTGTATCCCACCACCCTTCCTAGGCTACTCCTATGCCTCCTCGTCGACCACTCTACTTCTCCTTCTTCTTGCAACCACTTTTGTCTCCAACAGGAATCATTTCTCCCTCCTTCTCCGTGTTCGTGTCTGTTTTGGGGGCGTTCGGGAAGTGGATGGAGAGAGGCAGCCGAGGGGCTAAGTGCCTAGGAAGCAGTGATTGCAAGGCTGACAAGTTTAACGAGAAAATTTCGAACGAGGCGGCAAAAGATGTCCGGGATCTTATATGCAGACTCTCAGCCTGGCGGGAGGCTTACATCGAATCTCGCCTCTCAGAGGGGCGTCAGCTCGGCTCGGCTGGCTTTTCCAAAACCCCAAAACCAAGCTGATTACTCTGATCATCAATAGCAGCGCTGCGTACCTCATCAAGGATCATAACTTGTATTGACGGCTTCTTACTTAATTCTTTCATCTTTTTTCATGAAAGATACATAAGATCAGTCATGCCCCGAACAGCCTCTGCGCATTGCTCACTGTATTCTCCAATTCTCAATCTCTTTTCATTCTCTCGCTACTCTTTCTCTCTCTCTCTTTCTCTCTCTCTCTTTCTCTCTCTCTCTCTCTTTCTCTCTCTCTCTTTCTCTCTTTCTCTCTCTCTCTTACTCTCTCTCTTTCTCTCTTTCTCTCTCTCTTTCTCACTCTTTCTCTCTCTCTTGCTCTTTCTTTCTTATTCCCTCTCGCTCTCATAGCATGCTCTTGTTCCCTCCGTTCTAAATACGTGACCACACACATACACATTCTGATTCCATTTGTCGAGTGCTAAGCCTTTTTGTGAAACCTTCTTTCGTGTCGATTCACTCATTTTTTCCCGTTTTTCTTCAGTTTTAGTTGTTGTCTCGGTCAGACTACACATAAATTCTATAATTCAAACATTGTAAAACTTATGTTTTCCCTTCCTTTATTTAATTGCGTCATGATTACATCAGCATCCGATTCTTCGGTTTTCCGAGCCAAAAGCTTAAAGAATGCGCATGTTCTAAGGCCGCTCGGAAAGGTCGTGGCTCTTGATATGAAATCCTCCTCGCAACGCTGGGGCTATCTTTGTTCGCAGGAACGGCGAAAGGTATTAGGCATTCCATTCTTGGAGTTTTTTCGAAGATAAAAGAAGTTTCTGAGATCCTGTAAGTGCACTCGATTTGTTCTTCCGATAATCCGGAGATACTCCTGAAAATGGCCTTTCCTTTATCTCCAGAATGTGCAAAAGTGTCCGTGGCCGAGAGCAAGCAGTCAGTGTATTCATTCATTTCCCTCTTCTCTGAACTGAATGCACTGATATGGAGGAAGTTGTCTTTGTACTCTTACAGTCGAGAGATTAGGATAGTCAGAGAAATAGAGAGTGAGAGAGAGAGAGAAAGGTTGAGAGAGGAGAGATGTGAGCTACAGTGAGAGAGAGTTAAAGAGTGAGAGAAAGATGAGAGTTGAGAACTCATCTTTCTCCCACTCTCTATCTCTTTTTCATAGTGAGGGAATCTCTGAGAACTATGCTCTGAAATTCAAGTCTCCATATAATTGCGCGGACTAATGTTAATCGTCTGGGGTTTCGATCGCATGCTTTTGCCGATTATTTAGCGTTTTGGGCTTCATGATCTTGTGATCGAAAGCAGTATCTTTCTTCCTCTTTTTTAATTCGCTTATGTCTAGATGTCGTTGAATTGTGTGCAAATATGTATGTATGTATGTACAAACGAGAATATTCGTACTACGAAAATATTTTGATAACCTTGTGATAACCTTTCCACATGTGTCACAAGCTTTTGGCTGGAGAATTTTTTAAACCCTTTTTTCTTAGCATGTCTCTTCTTGATCCTATTCGCATGAATGTTTTCTTGCATATATATGAGTAAATGTCCTTCTTTTATCGCGCAACGCTCGCATATAGCATTAGTAACATTTCTAAATCCCCGCCAGTTCGGGCGCAGCTTACTAAATTGAGAGGCAGCTTTTGAGCTTCGTCTGATAGAGCAATGCTGTTTCGAGGTTACGAGACGAAGAGTGAGAGAGCGAGGGGAAGCGGGAGAGTTAGAGAAACGGCGAGTCAGAGGCTGGCTCGGATAAGCAAAAGCATATCATAGACATATCCGAAAATGTCGAGATATTAAGTGTGAGAGAGGGTGGGAGGAGGCAGAGGAGTTGGGGAGTGGCTGAGGAGCACGCAAATCTGTCAGAGAGGATCTCTCCTTCGTCCAAATCGACTCATTCCTTCGATTGCTGACTAGCTTCCTTCCTTTTTTTTCTCGCCCAACATGACTCCATACAGATTGCTACAAAGTATTCACATTTTTTTGTTGCAATTTTGCTTTTCGTTACATTGATCGCGCAAATTGGTTTAGTATAATGTTATCCCCAGCTCACATGATTTATGCCTCCATCTCTCTCTCTCTCTTTCTCTGCTGCTCTCTCTCTCTCTCAGGTAATGCATAACCTAAACTCGACTCCCTATCCAATCCGCGCCGTTCACACGATTACAAAATTTCATGAATGAGAGCTGGCCGTTGGATTCTTAGGGGGGCCGATGTAAACGAGAACCACTTTCGACATGCCTCTGCCAACTTATGATCGCTGCTCCTTCTAACCCTGATTGTGAGAAACAAACTCTCGTGCATTCAGCCGTCTCATACTTCAATGCACTGACTTCTAATCTCTCTCTATCTCTATCTCTGTTTCCTCTCGATCTCTCTTTTTCTCTGTTTCCATTCTCGCTCTCTCTTCCTCAGTCAGATTCCTCAGACTCTGTCTCTGCCTTGTTCTCGTAACGGGTGAGCAGCAATCCTCGACTTCTTTCGATCTCTGGCCACTCGGCAAGCAAGTTTACGCAAATTAACCAGAACTCTGATCATGTTTGCCTACTCATGGCTTCTCCTCCTTCAAAAACACATTGAGTCGTTTCAAATTTCATGGCATATGTTACATATCTTTTTTTCCAAAGTGTCAAAGAACAGGAAGAAGTGAATACCTATCCATAATCCACTAGTTTCAATGATGAGAGCGTATGATAAAGATCAGTGGTAGTGTATCTCGTTCATTCCTTTTTCTCAAAAAAACTTTTTTTTTTAACATTCCAGCTGAAATCCCTTTAAATTGGTTGTTAATTGATTGTTTGCTTCTAACGAACGCAAGAGATTGTTGATGGTTTTGGATCTTCGTTCTCGCCAGACAAACATCTGGCGGTTCATTCATGCCCTCTCTGCCCTCTCTGCCCCTCTGCCTCTGCATCTGCCTCTTGCTCTTCTCACCCTCAGAATGCACCTATGCTCCATGGCTCCCTCCACCTCTCCACCCTCCCCCCTCCGGCATACGCCCGCTAATGAGGTTGCAGTGGCGGTGGTAGTGATTGCTTCGTTCGACGAACAGCTTCTCATGACTACTGCCCGCTTCCACTTCTTTATTTTCTCTCTCTCTTGTTATCTTTTAAACTGACTGACTTCTGCCCCCCCCCTCCCTTGTAGTTGTTTTTCTATCGTTCTTTCTTATTCCTGGTGGTGGGCCGCCCGAGTGGCCCCCGATATGGCTGAAATGAGCTGGAATTGAAGAGACCGCGTGCTGTCTCCGGAATCGCCGACGACTCATTCTTCTTCACAGATTATACAGCTAGCTTCTTGATATGCCTCATAGCGTCTTATAGTGCCCTTCCGCTTCTTATTCTCTCACGTCCGTCCATGTCTCTGCTTCTCTCTGCTGTCTCTTTCTCTCCGCCGGCTCTCTCTGTCTCTCTCTCTCTCTTTCTCTCTGCAGTTTCTCTCTTTCTCTCATGCAATCTCTCTACCATCTTCACGCTCGGCTGCTTTTCGGTGCACTTTATCAGCAGGCAGCGGAATATGGAGACGGCAAGGCGCGCGCTTTAGTCTGAATCTCTCAAGGCGAATATGTGGAGAGCAGACGGCGGAAGTCGGTGCAGCGCATAAATACAGACGACATCATCGAGAGAGGAGAGGCTGGCTCTCTGGCTACATGGTGCCAGGCAGGGAGGGGGGAGAGGAGGTGGAGAGAACTTTTGTAGTGCTTTGCTTTGTTTCTGTGATGTCCAGCCATATCACAGCATTCATTCGCAAGAGAAAAAAAAGAAAAAAAGTGAACGGTGTGCACGCGATATCTTATCCAGCCGCGCCTTGAGACGAGGCCTCCTTCTTCTTCTTCTTCTTCTTCGCAGCAGCCTAATAGCAATTAGATAAATGTGTATGTGTGCAGCGGACAGGAGTGAATACATGTACATTCATACATAATATTGAGTTGCATATGCTCTCTTTCTGGCGACGACATAATGTTTACGAAAATTGAGAAAAGTTTACGAACGGGCTGTGAGAATACGCGCGCGCGAGAATGCGCGCGAGACTGGCCAGATATTTGCGCCAGGTTATGTATGGCTGGCTGGCAGGAGAAGGAAGACTTGTTGCTGGCTACTGGCTGCCACGCGGACACGTCTCACAATGCACTTTTCAACTTCCTAAGTTTTTTTTCTATCGCCCGTTCTTCTCCTCAGACATTTCCATCGAGCGCCTACCCACTCTCGTGACACGGTAATCGAGGAAAACGCGCTCCAGATACTGGGCTCACGCTCATTGTTTTCTAAAATTGAACAGTCTTCGGACTGGAAAAGGGGCAAGGAAGGAGGAAGACGGAAGGCGGAGAGGGAGGGAGGCAGATGGAGAGAAAGAGAGAGAGAGAGAGAGAGAGAGAGAGAGAGATAGAAAGAGAAGGACATGTGCGAGGGGACTGCAGGGTCTTGGCAGGCCTCTCCCCCTCTCTTCACTTGTCTTCTGCACTGCCTGGGGGACTCTCTTCATTCTGCTGCCGCTTCCCTGCTTTGCTATCCGATTAGGCCCTCCTGAATAGAGGACCCGGCTCCTCCTCCCCTCTCTTCTTCAGCTTCTCCTCCCTCTCCCCAGGAGCGGACACGGAGCGAGACAACGGCGTTGCCAGCCGATGAAAGTTGCCAAAGCATCCGGCGAGCTCTGCGTTTCCCTCTCTCTTTCTCTCTCTCCCTCTCTCTTTCTCTCTCTCTCTCTCTCGCTCTGTCTCTCTGCTACTCTCTCTCCCCTTTTATCTCTCTCTCTGTCTTTCTCTTTCTATCAGCAGACGTCAACTGTACATATATTCTAGTTGATCCTCGAACCATTATACATATCTCTTTAATATGGATACTTAGATGTTTACTTGAATATGAATGATTCATCTGCATATTATCTCTCTGCGCATACGTATATTATTAATTATCCATGCAATGCAATCGCTTGCATGTTATTCGAGCAGCAAGAATTCCTGCTGAGTAATATCGTGTGAGTTGTTTAGCAGTCGAGAGAAAGATCATTCCATATGATGCGCGCAATCATGTCAGGAATCTGCGTAAAGTGCACGACCCACGCCCATCTGGCAGTGTCATTCCTGCGACCTTTCACTGTCGATAGAAGGCTGTTTCTGATGCGCGTCCTCACGAGAGGAGGCAGACTCCTGCAGCAGTGAGCTGAAAGCGGCGTCCTCTTCTCTGCCATGCTGGCCAACAACACCTCCTTCGTAGCCACAACGGCTTCTTCACTAGTCTTCGATGACGCCACATGGAATTCGCCGTATTCTGTCGTCGTCCAGGTTGGCACTTCTTTCTATCCTTTTTACATATCATTCTTCCACTAAACTTCGAGACTCTATTCATCTCTGAGATTGTCCCCTTTTCTGCTTTATGCTTGCCCGGGTCAACGATCACACAACTCTTTTTGCATCTAAGCTTATCTCAGTACATAATATATCTCGTCTCCGATTTCAGCGCAATTGAATCCATAAAACAGCGATAATGTAATAACTACTCCTCCAAGGTTTAAGACACTTCTTTGTGTTGAACACGAAAAAATGACAGATTGTGTGTTGATGTGCGCGTTGTTTGCGCCAGGCTGGCTTAGGCGAGCATCTGACAAGGATAATGCTTTTTCCAAACTCCCGTCAAGCTCTTTCAGATCATATCTTATCTCCCCCTCTTTTCGGCCCAATGCGATAGAGGGTGGCGAGAGATTTGTGCCAAGTGGTGATAATCTAACTTGACTCGCTCATACATATGAACATATACATACGTGTTATATGTTTGTTACCTGATGGATAGAGTGCGGGGGATGGATGATGACTTCCTCGTTAACAGCTTGTCGTGTGTGAACTGCCAGAGCCACCCTCGCACTTGACGTGCAGAGCAAAGAGAAGCCGCTCTCTTGCCAGCATCTAACTTTGTCTTCGTACGCATCAACATTTGTGTGTACATACATATATGGGAGATGATGAGATGAGCAAGTCTTCAAATAAAGATGCTAAGGATAGAATCATGATGTATTTTGAGATCTGAGCGATTCTGGCTCCACCTTTCTGATATCTATATTTACATATATGTGTCGTAGATGTGTACCGAGTAGCTAACGAAGCGATCGTCGGGGGGGGGGGGGTGGTAGAGCAGCCGACCCAGGAGAAGGTGGTCTCGGGTTCAAACCCCGGTGCTTCCATATCATTGCCAAGCCTAGCACATCTTTCCTTACCTATTTACACTTGTTGTGGTCATGGGATGTAGATATCTGCAAGCAATGGCAGGAGACCTTATGACAAGTGAGCTACTCATTCAAACAGAAGTCTGAGAGAGCAACGATTGTGTGGTGCAAGTCAGGGACGGCTTCCAGCTCTTCCATCAGAATAGACCACTTGGCTAACCTCCATCCACTTCTATTTTTGCGTCGTTGCTTTCAACATCTGTGCAGACCTCTCCATTGTGCGTATTTAGTCAACTAGAATCGCTGCATCGCTCGGCTGTCATCCACAAGATGCGAACGATTAAATGCGTCCTTGAAATGGGAACCTTAAAAACCGTGGTTCGGAGGCACACTCAGGCCTTCACGCATATTCATGTTTTGCTGGTGTTTGGTTGCTGTCTTCGGGGATCTAATTAGTCTAGAAGAAAGTTTGGCAAATTTTGTTGCTCTCTGACTCCAAGGGGAGCATATCTTTTTTGCCTTGCATCTTCTTTTTTTTTATGCCTGAAGGGGGCAGCTGGCTAGCATCATCTGGATCGGACACGAATCTTCCAAGAAGTGTCTCGGTGGAGAGGATGAGGAAGGGTACAGCAGGGGGTGGCTCGGAGGGAGGAAAAAGGGGAAAGATATGGCATCGATGGAACAGGCGATGCGCGACGGCCATGGCTATAATGAAGAGAAATGCGAAAGATGTCAATGTGTAAAGAGGAGAGCAGTTGAAAGGGTTCAACCGAGACCATGATGAAGGCTTCTTCACTGAGGAGAAGCGCAAGATATTGAAGTTACGTATGTATGTCTGCATGTACATATATACATTGTACTTGCGGATATATCCACAAAAAACCAACACTTATTTTCAATGTCATAAATTCAAACTCGGCTCTCTCTCTCTCTGGGGGGGCGCAGAACCCGGATTGGAACACACATCTGCGTGAGGGCATCCTTCAATGAGATAAAGCGATGACGCGTCACTAGGAGAGCGCTTTCCATGGGTAATCTGATAAGAGAGAGAGAGGGAGAGAGAGAAAAGGCTGAATGGCATGAAGAGGCGCTATCATTGAAATCTTTGTATATTAATATTATAGGATCTTTGCGTAACTTGTCTTTCATGAGAAAAAGGCTGTCTTAAAAAGATAAAAAGAGCACATTTAAGTCATGAAAAAGTAAGTAAGTACAAGAAGATTTCTTTCTATTGATGTCTCCTTTCCACAGGTTGTCGTGTGGATCTGCGTGGCAGCGATTAGTTTGGAGACGATCGTCGGCAACGCCATGGTCATCATGGCGTACAAGATCGAGAGGAACATTAGCAAACAAGTCAGAGCATTCTTCTTCTTTTTTCTTTCCAATCGTACATATGCTGCGCCTCTTTTTCAAGCCTCAAGCCCATTTATGCATAATATTTGGCTTTTTACATTCTTTTTATTACTACTATTATTAGTTATATTTCTTCTTGCGTGGGTGACTGCAATTCATGGTGGACTTCAGAGCAGCAAAAAAAAACAACTATTGAATCAAGAGAGAGAGCGAGAGAGAACTAAAGATTTCTACAAGGCTCAAGAGTGAGATAGCCGTGTGACACGTTCTCTCAGTGGATGATTGGCCCTCCTCATGCCGCTTGACATATGGCCGATGTGTGCCTCGTGGCCGAGCGAGCCCCTCAGGGTTCTCATCCACCCCTTTTCGAGAGGGCAGAAGAAGCGACTAACGGGGAGGGGATGTTGGTTGCGTCATGTCGTCGGCGGTGGCTATTCTCTATCTCCTCTCCTCTTCTCCTCCTCTGCCTCCTTTCGCTTAGCGCGGCGCAGACAAATCGCATCTCAAGAAGGGTTTCGGGCGACGTCTCGTGTCCTCGCATTGCTTCTCCCTTCTTCTGAAGGGGTCAGAGAGTAGAGATGAAGCCGAGCCTCCTAGGAAGGGAGAACGAAATGGAAGCGACGTTTTGAGACGAGCGTCGATTGGCAGACGAGAAGAAGACCTGTGGACTTGTTGAAGAAAGTACGAGAAAAATGACGACGACGGAGATTGAGAGCAAAAACTAATAAAAATGAGTAATAAAGTGACTTCATAGTATACTGAGATTAACCAGGGTTCATCATTCGTAGGTGAGCAATCGCTACATCGTCTCGCTCGCCATCTCAGATCTCATCATTGGCATTGAGGGATTCCCTCTCTTCACTGTCTATGTTCTCAACGGTTCGTTGTTCATTTGTCTATGCACTAATATAAGATAAACAGCAGCAGATGATGGGGGAAGATACATACATACATACATATGCACATGCAATATAGAGAGTTGGAGAACGAGTGACCATATTTGCAGGCGAACGGTGGCCTCTTGGTTCGGTGACTTGCGAGACTTGGCTCTTCCTCGACTACACACTCTGCCTCGTCTCCATCCTCACCGTTCTGCTCATCACGGCCGACAGGTTTCTTTTGTGGACATTTTATCAAAATTGTTCCAAAGTAAAGTTGCCGAATTGTTCCATAAACCAAGGGAGTAGATCAAAGAGGGATCATGTCTGAGATCGAGATCCACTGTCTCCAGGTACCTGTCCGTCTGCCACACGGCCAAGTACCTAAAGTGGCAGTCGCCGACCAAGGCTCAGATGACCATCTTTGCCTCGTGGATCATTCCAGCTGTCATCTTTGGCATCATGATCTACGGCTGGTCGGCCATCACGGGCAACAGCCAGAGGTGAGAGCCATGCTTTTTACGAGAGAACCGTGTGGCCCACCTAACTATCAGCCCGAGACATGTTTAAAATGACGAAGCGTGGGAGGGTCTCTACGTATGTAGTATGTACGTAGAGAAAAGCCGTATGGCTACTTTACTGCTTTACTAATAACTACTAACAGGAGTCTCTCTCGACGTCGCTTTGGTAATCGGCGAGACGCGGAATTGTAAGACAGAGGATGAGCAGGCTTACTTAGAGATGCTTGTGAAACTCCTTCGTTGCCTTTCCAAGCTTCTCCCTTAAGCATGCCTCTGTTCTCTTATTGTTAGACATGACTCTGTTTCTCTTAGCTGCCATTCCTTTCTAGCGCCGCATGCTCGTTGTCGTTGGGTTCAATAAGATTAGTCTAACTATTATTATTATAATTTTATATTACTATTCGTATTCTCACAGTAGAATGAAATAGTTTGTCCGTAGACATCAACAATTACAGTTCAAATATCATCGGGGTGGAAATCTTATTCGCGGGTATAGAGCGAAAATGATTTAGGAATGCAATAGCCTGAAAGGAAGTGTCAGACATTTCTAAACGTGTTTGTGCGCCCGAAGACTTGTGGCAAGCACTTGGCAAGTTGACCATTAGCTTTTATCGGCACAACGGGCTTCCCGGATGTCTGGGGGGCTTCTCGGGGAATATCAACAGATGATGCGTCCTTGGGGTGCAGTTTGGGGTGACAGCCGAAGGAGAGGCATCCTGATGTCTCTTGGAGAGAGTCCGGCTTTAGCCACATGTCCAAGTCAAAGTCAAGAGAAAGGGGACTTTGTCGCCCTGCGAGTACAAAGTAAACATGGATGCCCAGCTGTGCAAAGCGAGGAAAATGGAGGTATAATAATATTTAACTGAAATAGTGTTGTAGGCTTTCGTAGCGCTTCGCTACTTGTTGCTATATTTATATTACGTTTGCGAATTCAATCGTAGCTTCTTCAGTTGAATTCACTTCTCTCTATCTCTCTCTCCCTCCCTCTCTCCTTCTCTCTCTTTCTCTCTCTCTCTCTCTCTCTCTCTCTCTCTACCTTTCCTACTTTAGCTTGTGTTCGTATGAGGCGTTCCTTGTTTGCCTAGAAAAAAAAGAAGGAACAGCAGATACAGCTTGCTTTTACTACTTTACTGCAAAGAAAGGAGCGCATTGGCAGCCGATTGCGGTTATGGCCAAGCTTCTCCTCTGCTTTTACAGTAAGCCTTTACAGTATGCCTTTACATCATGCCTTTGCAGTATGTCCGGTTCGGAGTGCTCGGCTCCCTTCCTCACGAACCCGTACGTCAACATGGGCATGTACGTCGCGTACTACTGGACGACGCTCGTCGCCATGCTCATTCTCTACAAGGCATGTCCTATTCTCAATCCTCTTACTTTTCCCGCCAAAAGGACACATTTGAATTCCAACTTTTCAAGCCAAGAAGGAGGACACATGTCCTCTCCACTATCCCCGGTTATACAAGATCCGATACGCTTTTCTTCGGCTTCTTCCAAAATCCATACCATGCCGCAGCCCCCATAAGGAGTGTGACTCTAATCAGGCGATATTCTCAAATCTATTAGACTTTCCATACGCCCATATCCCCATGAGAATACGCGATGGGGAAAGCATTTCGTGTGTGTGTGCGAATGAAATATGGAAAAGCTCTCCTCTCTGGAAATGATTCACAAAATGCTTACCGATAGAAAAGGTTAGGGTAAAGGGGAGAGCGAGAGAGAAAGCAGAGGGAGAGAGAGAGAGAGAGAGAGAGAGAGAGAGAGAGAGAAGAGAGAGAGAGAGAGAGAGAGAGAGAGAGAGAGAGGTGGAAAGGAGGAGAGGGAGAAGAGGCGAAAAGGGGAAAAGGAGGTTCAGAAAGAACGCCAATAACAGCAATCAGATTTATTGCGCCGACAATGCAAGCACGCTGGCAGAAAGCTATAAATGTGTCTCTAATCGTATTAGTCTAGGGAGTGCATATATGGGAGGCTGCTGTGAATGAAGAGAGAGTGAGAAGCTTTGGCAGGGAGGGGAGGAAGGGAGGATGCGGACGGGATGATCTCCTCCAGGGGCTTTTCATTTGGCCTCTCTTATCTCTTATCTCTTATCATTCGCAGGGCATACACCAAGCGGCTAAGAATCTCGAGAAGAAGGCAAAGGCCAAGGAGCGACGTCACATCGCGCTCATTCTGAGTCAGCGACTCGGAACTCAGGCGAGTGTTTTAGATGATGATCTCTGCTTTCTAGCTGCTCTGCCCTTAACCGAAAGCAGAACAAAGAAGTCAAGAAACGGACAAATTTATATATTTAAGCTTCAACATACAGATTAACCTAGGTACACATGCACTTGTGGAAATAAGGAAACATATAAAAAGAAACTATCACTGTTAAATACTACAAATTACATATATTCAGCATTAGAATGCTTACAAAAAATATTTCAGTTATTCTATTAAAATAAAAAAAAACGATTAATGTGACAAATTATATTCAGTATTAGAATACTTTAGCGAATCATATTTATTTTTTTATATAGCTCTCTTCAGGTCGGCGTCTCGCTGATGCTGCAGTCTCGGAAGGAGAGGGAAGAAGCTGAAGCGAGAGCAGCCGCCGCAGTCATTCCTGAGGAAGAAGAAGCGCAGAGGGACAGCGGCTATCACACGACTGCAGCTGTATCTCTTTCTGTGAAATTTACTCCTTGCCGAAATATAGTATTCTTGAACAAGATGAAACAACGAGTACACAAACTATGTAGCTAACACTTTTTTCATCTGAAAATCACAGTAAACTGTTGTCACATCATTATATATGATTTATGAAAAAATCAATAAACAATTAAGCTAATAAATAATAAATAAAAACGTTTGAAGCATTATTATGGACAATTATTACTCAACACTTTCCGTATATATTAAACTCATGGACAGCTTCAGGTATCCGGTAACGGAGAGTCCGAGCAGAATCTGGCGGTGATACAAGAAGAGGAGAAGAGCTCGAGAAGAAGCAGTCGCGTTCTTCCCGATGAGCAGCCGCCACCTTCGTTGAAGACGGTGAATATTTTGAAAATTTTGTCTTTGTAATGTTTTCAACCTTTGAAACACCTCTAAACGTGAAAGATATCCGGACATTAATTATTTAAAAAAAATCCTTTTATGTAATTTAAACAAAAAGACTATCTAAAAATGTTTTTTTTTTCTCAGAACCTCTTTTTTGAATTGCTTCTTTTTGAACCTTTTCTCAAAAGGAAAAAAAAAGTAAGAGAGTATACGAGGCAGACGGGAGTGTCGGAGAGTAACAGAAAAAAAACATAAGGCGTTCTCCTTTAACTGCACATCCTTTCCATTCTTTTGCTTCCTTTGATTACATACATACATTTATGCATGTAAAATTTCACTAATCTCAATTTCACGTGTCACGAAAATGTGCTTGTGCTGGGTGTCAATGCGTACAGCAAGACAGTCTCCCTTGAATGCTTCCAAGTTGAGTGTTGTTTGTGAATGTGTGTGTTTCTTCTTCATTAACCCGCCGCTGCCCTCCACAGGACCGTCCGTCTGATCTGCGGCGGCAGGCCACGAGTCGCTCTGCGTCCAATGGCTCGATCATGCGGCAGACGTCCGCGGGCAGTCGACGGAGCAGTCGACGGAGCGGCACTGGTTCATTCAGCGAGGACGACCGGAGAAGTGTCGTCATTGTGGAGAGGCCGAGCAGCGTCACTGCCGATCACAAGGTGAACAAACAGAGGAGGACTGGCTCTCTCTCTCCATCCCTTTCGCTCTCTCTCTCTCTCTCTCGCGGTCTCTTCTCCCTCCCTCTCTCCATCTCTTTCTTTTCTCTCTTTCTCACTCTCCCTCTCCATCTCTCTCTCTCTCTCTCTCTCTCTCTCAGCCCGAATCTCCACACGCTAACAATAAGCGCAGCTGCAAAGTCTATACTAATCTAGCCCGCTTAATCTTCTAGAAAGATGCTGGCACTGCTGGAGTGCGCTACAGTAGAGTTCGCCTTTGCAGCATCGTCCACTCCTGGATGGCGAGACGCCCTTGGCGTCGGGAACGGGCGATGATTCTCTCTCGCTTCTCTTCAACGAAGACGACATGAGCTCCGTGCTTCAGTTCAAGACGTCCATCCATCAGATGGACTCTTCGAATGCTGACTCCAATCGCTCGTCTATCATTGTGCGACATCCACGCAAATTTCACAAGGTTTCTGTGCGCCCCTTTTTGGAGGGACAGTTGAAAGAGAGCTCACCACAGAATGCATAGATGTGATCAGTCCAGGTAGACACTTCCACACCGCTGATCGTGAGTAGGCTCAATTACTGTGCAATCCAATGGGGGATGTCTGCGTATAATATGCACGCAACGCTCTTATATTGCTGCAACATGAATTCACAGACTAATTGCAACATCTGATGATCTTCTCACATAACGTGAGCATATGCATGAAGTCTACTAATTTGAATTTTCGGGATAATTGATTATTGATTTTTAGATGATTTTTAAACAATATAAATGATTTCAATGTTTGGCAGAGTTCTCATGCTCGGGCGAGCGGCCACCGTAGCTCGTCGCGGAACGGCGCGGGGGTCTCGACGCGAATCGCGCGCCGCCACGGCGAGCCCTCATCGACGTCTTCTTCCGTCCGCAGGAGCGGCAGCCAGCGATGTCGAGTGGTCATCGATGGCGCGGTCAGACTACTTTCTCTCTCTGTCTCTCTCTCTCTCTCTCTCTCTCTCTCTCTCTTTGACCTTTTATATTACTGGTCTCTGCTCTTCCACCCGTTTCACCTAACGTGGAGTTCAGCCATAAATCTAAATTTAAGAGAGAAAAAACACTTACTACAGTTTTAATGTATAGTTTGATCAGATAAAAGGTGATCTATATGACTATAAAATGACGTTCAGCTAGAAGGCGGCAACACCAGGCCGGGCACTTCCACTTCGATCCGTCGTCTCACGGCTTACGCGCCCGCCAATTCGCCCGCTCCCGCCGGCTGGTTCACGACGTTCCGTCTGCGCTTCAATCGCGCCTTCGAGCGACGCGTCTCCACCTCCTTCCGCGATCGCTCCTACAGTCTGTCGTCGTGAGTGAATAATTAATTTATTTGAGACATTATTAGCTATTTGTTTTAATTAACTGATAAAAGGAAATCTTGTTGATGACTAATTAATCATTTAATTAACATCGAATAATTAGCATCTAATAATAAACATAAGAAGATGATGACGATTCGCTTGCTTAGAACATCCTCGTCGGCCGAGAATGAGCATGACATCCACGCGGACTGCTCTGGCCTCGACTCGCATCGGTCGAGCCAAGCGGGCGGCACCGGGACGCCGGCTCTCGCTCCGCCGCGATCCGAGACTCTCCTCAGTCCTGGCGGGTATGCGCCTATATAACTCTTATTCTTATTCTTAATAACTGTACGATTCATGGCTTCCTTGAGGCATCCTTAGAATCTAATCAAGCAACCTTTCAGAGTGTCCCGGAAGATCTCATCGATATCAGCGTTCACGAGGGAACGAATGATCACGAGCATCTTTGGGCCGATCATCAACCGCGGAAGAAAACCGACAAAGGTTATTTGTAAAACCACTCACCATTAGTTCAAAACACATTTTGCTTGCAATAATACAAACGATAGAGAGAAAAGAGGTCATTATGAATTTTCATGAACAAATTTTTTATTGAGAGTCTTATCATCGATTGAACCAAACCAAGCACGATTTCAGGCAGAAAAGCGCGCGCACAAGGCATTCCGCACAATCACATTCATCGTTGGCTTCTTTGCCATCCTCTGGTCGCCGTACTATGTCATGGTTGGCAAACTCGCTCTCTTTCACTCATTTTTTGCATCGTTTTCCATCGTTTGCTACGCTTAATATTCACCATTTCAATACGCTTCTTTTTAGTTCAGTTTCGAAAAAAGTTCTTTCAGTCCTTAGAAGAGATGATTTTCTCCTCCCCTGAATCATTGCTCAATTGTCAACAGTTTTTTTTCTCCCTCGGATTCCAATGCGATGGTCCTAGCTGTACACTGTCGGTCTCTCTCTCTCTCTCTCTCTCTCTCTCTCTCTCCTCTTCTCTGACTAGCCCTCCCATCCATAGCATAAGTCATTGCAACGCTTTTCCGGCTGCATCCACTGCATCTTTCTTCCATCCTCTGCCTCGCTATACGATTCCTATACAGTCGAATAATGGCTGAAACATGTACAGAGGAGGGGATGAATAGAACGGAGAGAGAGAGAGAAAGAGAGAGAGAGAGTAAAAGTGATGATTTGAGAAACAGAGAAGGAGAGAAAGAGAATGACGCTCCCCATTACAATTCAGCAGCGACTTGATATGAGGAAGGGGGCCGGAAGGAAGAGGGGCTCACAAGCCGATCACTGCTTATCATGCTCGCACTCTCTCGTACTGTTATCAGTCTTCTGTCTCCTATCTCTCTCTCTCACTCTTCCCTCTCTCTTCCTTCTTTTGTCCTCTTGATGGCGCCGTACGTGAGCCTCTCTCTCCCTGGCGCCGCTATTGGGTAACGCTTCGAAATGTGACAAGGAATGCGGCTGATATGCATTCTGTTTCTATCACTCTCTACTCTTTCTCCCTCTCCCTCGCTTCTCTCTCTCTCTGTTCTCTCTCGCTCTCTCTCTCTTTCCTTCTCTCCGTGCGATTCCTTCCGGAGGCATAGAGAGAAGATGACAGGGCACGCTTTCAAATCACCAAATGATAAAGTAGCCAGCAACATTTTTACTGCCGAGCACTGTCAAAACAGAGACATAAGTGTAGGAGACTTTCACAGCGCGCCTGAACCAAGGATCTACGAGATTTCAGTTGAAAAGATTTCAAATTGTGCTTAGTCTATAGAAATATATTATATAGGGTTTGCAAAAACAAGAAAAAAAAGCAAAAATAAAAATAATAATTTAAAAAAACCGATTTCCTCGTGCAGGCAACCGTGTACGGCTTCTGCAAGGGCGAGTGCATTCCGTCTCTGCTGTACACGCTCTCCTACTACATGTGCTACCTGAACAGCTCCGGCAACCCGTTCGCCTATGCTCTCGCCAATCGCCAGTTCCGCTCGGCCTTCATACGCATGCTCAAAGGCAACTTCAACACGGTTGTCTAAAAAGGAGACGATCATCATGTTGTTCATCATCATTATTGACTGTCTTCTTCCCCTTCTTCGAGCTGCACCATATGCAGTTGTTACGTACTATGTGATGCGTGCTCCTCTCCACCCTTGTCGTTCTCAATGAATTTTTTCTTGCGTATTCCGAGCATAGCCCTCGAAATGATTTTTTCTAGATGTCGAACAACATGAATTCACAATAACCTGTTATTCTCTCGGAAGACCTCACTAACAAGGATGCCACATTCAATTGTCCAGTAATGCTGATATTTCTTCATCTATTGCAGTGTTTGATGAAACATTTCTAATATGCATTGCCTAACTGTCTGTCCCCAAGGTGAATCAGCGTAGTATTTCTCATATTTTATTCTGTTGATATCCTTTCTTCTTTTCCTTAGCTTCCGACTCTCTTTCCACTTTCTTTGTCTCACTCCACTCTTCCATCACTCTCTTCACTCTCTATTTCTTTTCCTCGGCTAATGACAAATAGCACAACTCTTTTCTAGTTTATGAGATCAAGTTGAGTTCCTTTCGAGAATTTCTTCATTACTCTCTCGGTGACTCTTTGTCTCTTCTCCCTCTCTCTCTCTATCTCTCTCTCTCTCTTTCTCTCTCTCTCTCTCTCTCTCTCTCTCTCTCTTTCCTTTTTCTCTTCTCGAGTTCGCGCGGGTCGTTCGCATTCTTTTCTGCAGAGAAGAGAACGCGACTCGCGAGTGCTGCCCCATCCCTTTCACATCTTTCCTTTATTTTGCTGCATTCGCCTTCAAGGCTGTCACTTGCTCTTCCCATAAACCCAATGCTAGCCTCCATCCTCGTTCGTATGTCTCAACTTTATGCTCTTTCTTTCTCTCATCCTTGTTCACCACTGTACGAGTCCACTGAAACGTCGTCTCATGGATTATGTAAAGAAAAGAGAGAAGCGATGATAAATGACTTGGCCGGCCCTTTCCAATCGGCCATAATGACCGGCCCGGCCCGCTCCTTGATTTATGTACTGGCCACGTCGGAGTATCAAGTGGAGATGGAATCCGCAGCAACTGGCTGGAGACATTCTTCCTTGTCGGCCTCGTTTTCCTTTTCTAACTCTCTCTCTCTCTCTCTCTCTCTCTCTCTCTCACACACACACACAATCTCTATTTCAAAATTTACGCAATATTGTCAACCTTTCACACATAGAAATCGTTCAGGTACTACAGAGCATGAAATCTTCACGCATTGTCTATTGAAAAAAATACTTTAATAGAACTTATCTGCTAGCATTGTGCCATAAAGTGCAGAAATCGTTCAGGTGCACCTTAATTTAAGTCACAAAAAGACATTTGTGAATAAACTATATATATCACAATTGTATGTTCGAAAAATCTGAGTTGACAAAGTACAGGGCACAAGGTTAATGAACCGTGGGAACTCAAGGCTTTATTTTAATTAAGTTGGTGTAGTTGGAGAAATTCTTTGCGAAACGGTATTCAATAGGTACATACATATCGCTTAAGAAATTGCAAGAAATTAAAATTCTCTAGAAATGAGACTTTCACGCACGAAAACCATCCGTACTTCGGATATATTAATGAGAGGTGGCCTTTGCTTTGTACTCATAAATGTCTTGGTTAAGAATATACATTTGAACTTGGGCGCCGTTGCCTGAGATACGGTAGATGCATTTGAATGTCGGACGCGGAGCTTGCGAGGCCGTGTGGTGCTCGCCCGACCACGCCACGATCGATCGTGGCGCAGAGAGTGTATGAAGGAGAGAGAGAGTCCAGACGACGAGAGTGGCGGCTGCTTCTGCGAGTAGAGGGAAGGGGGCGACACACAGCCAGCCTGTGCCTGGGTGGGCGGAGCTGGCTGGCCCGCCCCTCTTCGGGCGAAGGCCTCTCTCTCTCTCCTCTCCTGCTGCTCTGCCTCTGCTCTCCTGCCGCCCCCCATCGCTGCCCTGTCTCGGCTCCCCGCTCAGTGTTTAGTGGACGCGCCGTGCAGCTCGGCTGACCACTTGCGGCGCTCTCTGGCCGCCCCACCCCCTTCTTCTCCTCTCTTTCTCTCGCTCTCTCCGCACTCTCTCGCCTTCCTCTCACTGTCTACCGTACTCTCTCCACTCGCCAGCATCTCTCTCGTCACCGCCTGCCTACCTCGACTCTCTCCCAGTGCACATCTCCCTCCTCGCCACTCGTCTCTGTTCCTCGGCCTTCCTTCCTCCCTCCCCAACCTCGCCTCTCTATCCCCTTCCTTTCCTTGTGTGTGTGTGATCGGAGAGCGGCGACTGCTACTCGGCCCCCATCTCCCTACAGTCTCCCTTCCTTCTTCGACAGTCTCCTCCCGTGTGCGTCTCTGGGCCCCTCCCCTTCTCTTCTCTTCTTCCCTTCCCTTTCCACCATTCTACTCATTCCTTCCCTCCCTTGCCCATCTCTCGGTCAACCAGCCACAGCCACAGCCCCTTTCCGACTCGGACGGTGGACTTGCGAGTGTGCACGCGCGAGCGAGACCTAATATGGCATGTACCCGTAATCTCCATAGTCCGAGACGGTCTCGGTGGAATTGTTGTTGGTGTCGGGTATAGCTAGGCTAGAGCATGTGTGCGTGTGTAGTAGTGTATTGTGCTTATTCTTTCTTTCATTCTTCAAATCAGTAGTCAATACTTTCAATGTTAGGGAAGTTTCACAACCAATCCTTCCCTCCCTCTCTTTCTCTTCCTTCCCTCTCTCTTTCTCTACCCTCTCTCCCTACCCTCTCCACTCTCTCTCCCTTCCTCTCTTTCTCTCGCCCTCTCTCGCTTGGCCACCGCTCGGTAGAATGCACTCGGGTGTGCCGCACAGCATGACCATACCCGTATGCTATTCTACTGAGCGGCGAACAGTCAAAGCAGCCGAAGAGAGCCAGTCATTTATCTCTTTCTCTCTCTCTCTCTCTCTCACTCACTCTCTCTCTCCCACGTTCCTTAGTCATCATCCCCCCTCTGCCCGATGTGTGTACTGTAGAAAGATCCCGCTCTCACTCGTCGTGTTAGTTTCATAACATTAACAGAAAGATTGCGGAGAGCACATGTGTGATGATGTCATAATATGCCCGACCCGATAATAGAGAGTCTAGCCATATCCCCAAAGGCCACCCAAGAGGAGAGGAGGAGGCTACAAAAAAGACTAGGTGGAACCATTATCGGGTGCGCCGATTGGCATATGGCTCCGTACCCGTAATGCTTCCACTGAGTCAAATCTCGCTCTCCTCGCCTCCACAACTCTCCATCCGCCCATTCATTCATTCCTTCGTCTACCGTCCGTTCTCGCCCTCCACAGATCCTCTAGAATGTCCAGCATGGATGTGGTGTGTTTCAAAATTGTATAGTACATAATACATATTAGTGTTGTCTCCTAAAAGGCTCTTTCTGTCAATTTGCAGTTCGACTTTCCAAAGTGGACACGTGTCCGCATTGGCCCTCGGCTCATTCGGGTTAAGGAGAAAGGGCAAGGGGAGCAGAGAATGAGAGAGAGAGAGAGAGAGAGAGAGGCACCAAAGGAGACTGAAGAGGTCTCGGAAGGAGCCTCGGATGTAAGAAGGGGAAGGCGAGAGTGATGAGGACGAGAAAGAAAGTGTCGCTGGGCTTAGGCGAGGAGAGGGAAAGGGGAAGAGAGAGAGAGAGAGAGAGAGAGAGAGAGAGAGAAAAGGAAGATGGGGACATTGGGAGATGAGATGGGACGACTGACGACTCGGGTGAACGCTGTTGAGGTGATGGGTCTCAGGCCGTGTGTGTGTGTGCTAGGTTGTGGATTGAAAGGGGAAGAAGAGGATATTAGAGAGAGAGAGAGAGCGAGAGAGAGAGAGAGAGAGTACAGAAAGAAAGAGAGCACCAGATCAGGAGAGAACGAGGATTGGGAGGGCAACCGGGCGAATAGGAAGAAGGAGAACGAAGAGGGAGAACAGATGCCACTCTCTTCATCCTTCCACTCTTTCTCTCTCCCCTCTTCTTCTCTGTCTCTCTCTCTCTCTCTATCCATCTCTCACTCTCTGCTAGTCTTCCTCCGTATGTCGCTCGTGCCTGGCACAAAACACGGACAAATTGTGTCTCCACTCTCCTCCCTCCATCAATCGCTCTTCGATGCTTCTTATTAATCGATAGTACGAGGTGGAAGCGTTCACAGAGTCGGGAAAAGAAGAATGCCTTGCCTCTCCGTCTCTTCACTCAATCACTTTCTATCGCCCACTCTCTGTAGTTATCTCTCTCTCACTCTCTCTCTCTCTCTCTCTCTCTCTCTCTCTCTCTCTCTTTCTCTCTCTCTCTCTTCTGTCTCTCATTGTTCTGTCTCTGTCTCTCTTCTCTCCGCTTTCCCCATCAGAGTGCACGACTATCTATCTATCTTCCACAATTCTTCCGCGTTCCTTCTTTCAAAACATTCTTCAGCAAATAAAAGAAAATTGCGTTAAGCATACAAGTCCATCTGTATCTCTTCAAAGAAGGGCATATTCTCGCCAGAACTCTTTACTCATTGAATTTGAAACAGTTTCACAAGTCAGTCGGCATACAAACAGTCAATCACTGGGCGATTTCTCTGGAATGATGAGATGCTTACATTTACGGGGTGGGAACCCACTCTTTATGAATACGGTATGTATTTAATGTTGATGGACGAAACTTGCTGGCGAATGCGGATCTCGAATCGTATCGAAATAGCAGTTCTGTCTATTCCGAGTAATGCTTCTTCGTCATCAACATTTTCTCCTTCTCGAGCAACAGTTGACAACAGCCATTGAGTCACCGCAGCCAGCCAGGAAGGCAGGAATTTTGCAATGCTAGGAATGCTCGAATAAAGGGCGACAAATTTCCACCATTAACACGGGAAGTGGACATGGCTTCTTGAAGTAGCGTGTGCATTTTAGAGAGTGAGAGAGCGAGGGAGAGAGTGAGGGAGAGAGAGAGAAAGAGAAAGAGAGTAAGAAGACGATCTCGGGGAGACCATGGAGAGGAAAGGTGGAGCAGCAAAGGTGCTGATGCCCTTTCTCTGCCCTATGTCCACCCTCCTAGTACACGGCTGTTCCCATTGCACTTTTATTGTACGAACGGAGTGGATCAATGGAAGAGAAGCTGAAAGTGCACTGAAAGAGGAATCAGATACGGCCAGGCCGTGTTTTGGTTCGAGATATAGTAAGACTGTCGCCAATTCTCTCATTCCCTCCTCAAACCATGCCTTTCGCACACAGTTTCTGTTTCCCTTCAACGTTCGCCTTCCTCGTCTTACTACCGCCGTTCTCTTTCCTCAGTCTCTCTCTCTCTTTCTCTCTCTCTCTCTCTCTCTCTCTCAGTTTCATCTCTTTCGCTATCTCTGCATATCTCTTGCTCTCTCTCTTTCTCTTCTAGCCCCATTATTCGCAGACGCCTTCACATGCCCAGTCACGCGTTGTGGACACGTGACGTGGAGTCTCATGCCACTGGAGAGAGAGAGAGAGAGAAATAGAGAGAGAGAGAAATAGAGAGAGAGAGAGGGAGAGAGAGAGAGATGGCTATGGCACCTACCATGCGGAAGGTAAAGCTTGAGAAAGGGATCGAGGGAGCAGCAACCGAGAGAAAAGTGAGAGAGAGGGAGTGAATAGATAGAGAAGAGAGAGAGAGAGAGAGAGAGAGATAGAGAGAGATAAGAGATGACATTAGATTCTCTAGCAGAGCATCCATCCCAGACAGTAGCGAGAGGACTCTATGGGGGCGTTACCTGGTGGGCAACAGAGAGAGGGAGAGAGCAGACATCCTGGTCCTATTGACCTGGTTGGGGTCAATCGGCTGCCAGAGGAGAGGAGGCGAGGACGCGGAGCTACTCAGCATGCACACCTCAATATTCTAGGCAGGCCTGGAATGTCGATTGATATTACAGGGGTCATGAGACACGAGGAGGACAACAGGAGGAGGATGATAAAAAGGCATGACAAGGGACAACAGAGACTATGTGAGAAGAGAAGCTCATTCTTAAGAGGCATATAATGACAACAGTTTGCTTCTTTCTCTGACTCTTTCCCTTCTCTCTCTCTCTCTCTCTCTCTCTTTCTCCTTCTCTGTCTCTCTCTCACCCTCTCTCTTTCTCTCTCTCTCTCACTCTCTATCTCATGTGCCGCTCTCAACGTTCTTCATGTCCTGAGCCAGCCTTTGCATCATGAGCTTCTCTTCCGGTCACATGGACAGAAACAGAATCTCGACCGAACACGACAACATATCCATCATCCAGACACCTTTGACGCAATCCCCTTAGGGATAGGCTACAAAGATAGAAATATAGGCACGATTAAATGAGAACTCAAGCTTGCCAGGGGGCCACTGAGGCACACATCTCTATGAGAATTGGGCGAGTAGTTGCAAAGAGGGGGCCTCAAGAGCCTTCTCTCGCTCTCTGTCTCGTTCTTTCCTCTCATCGACTCTCATACTCTTTTCACCTCTCTCATACTGCTATTCTCTCTCCCTCTCTCTCTCTCGCTTCTCTCTCTCCCTCTCTCTCATTCCTCCACCAACGTATCATTCCTTCCCAACAGATCGCTTCGACAAGCCTAGAGAATTATTCAAACATTGTGATTGCCACCTTTTTTGTTCTGATGGTAGGTCATCGATTTTCGGCTTATTCTCTGTGCCTGTCATGTGTTTTTTTTTAAATAATGGTTAGAAATGAATGGTATTTGGGAGCGGTTTTTGTTCGCTGCCATGCAAGGAGACATTACTCTCAGTCTCAGAGAGTGAACTCTCCTCGTGAGGAATAATCGCATATGTGCAAGTCGATCCTGTAACCATGGCCGTGCACCAGCTGAATGAGCACGTGATTGGCAGTGCTCTGGTGAGAGGTGGAGTAAGCCGCTTCTTTCGGCGGAGACACCAGACATGGCAGCTCTCTCTCTCTCTCACTCTCTATCTCTATCTCTCTCAATCTCTCTCTCGCCCTCTGTTCTCTCTCTCCCCTCTCTCGCCCTCTATTCTCTCTCTCCCTCTCTCTCAATATCCGCTTCACCCTCTCCTTTCCCATCTCCCTATCCAACCACACATCCCATGGATGGACACGAGACCGGCCGTCTGCTCTCTCTCTCTCTCTCTCTCTCTCTCTCTCTCTCTCTTTCCACCCATCGTATTGCGCGTTCTCGTGAGTCCAGATGCTGCCGCTTCTTTACTCGCCTATTTCAATCTCTCTCTCTCTCGCTCTCTCTCTCTGTTCCTATCTCTTCTCTCTTTCCCTCTTTCTCATGCTCTCTCTCTCTCTCTCTCTCTCTCTCTGTGTTCCTACCTCTCTTTCTCTTTCCCTCTTTAAAATCTCTCTCTCTCCCTCTCTCTCTATTTCCCTCTGTCTCATGCTCTCTATCTCCTCTCTCTCTCTCCCGAGACCTCATCCTAATGGCCGGCTACTTGCTGGCCGGTGGTCATTCGTGCTCTCACCTCTCTCTCTCTCCGCTCTAGCACACTCTCTCTCCTCTCCTCTCCATCTCTGGCAGTGTGAGAGAGTGCCTCTGGCAAGCTGCCCGAGAGCTCTCAGCGGGCGCGTGACGCAGAGCCGTCCAGGAGGCGGCCAGTGGCTATAGCTCGGCTGTCCGCCAGCCTGCATTGAAAGGGGTAGAGGGGAGGGGGGGTCTGTTCTAGACCGGGGACGAGGGACTCTGAGAAGCCTAAACTGCTTCGGTGCTTTTGAACACGCACTCGGAATCTGTTCAGTCGATGGCTTCATTTCACAACTACTATATAGTTCATCTTCAAAGCCGACTTCAATTACTGCTCACAATCAGGAATTTGGGGTTTTAAAAAAAGAGCATACTGCTTCCCTATAAGCGAGTGGTTTTCTTTTTCATTACAAAGGATCGAAGAAGGTAATGGTCATGGTTGAAAATGAAGTCGCATTTCTATGCCATGTAATTTTCGACATTGTCTGTGACATTGTCTGCCTCTGAGATACCGTATCTCGATCTAGAACGAATTTGTGGAATGTGAGAGTGAGTGTGTGTGTGGGGATGGAAGGAGAGAGATTTGGACCGGAAGGGCCGTCGTGAGTGAGACCACTCGCAATCTGTTCAAGCTCTTCCTCTTTCTTGCTGCTGCGCTGCTAGAGAGCAGATAAGAGTGTCATTCGGACAGGGCAAAGGTGAAGAGAAAGGGAGAGGCTGGAGAGAGAGACCGAGAGAGATAGACCGAGAGAGAGAGAGAGAGAGAGCGCGAGAGAAATGAAGAGTGGATTGAAGAGGAGAGCTAGAAGGGTCAAAGGAAAGAGAAGAATCTATGTCTCAAATCTGCATGCAGACTGAAGTGCAGACGAGAGTGACAAGGAAGAAAGAGAGATTGAGACAGTGAAACGTATATGTGGAGGGGGTCAGAGAGGGCGAGGGAGCGAGAGAGAGAGAGAGAGTGAGAGCGCGAGAGAGAGAGAGAGGGAAAGAGAGAGTGAGAGAGAGAGAGGAAAAGGGACAGGCGCGTGATTGATGATACTCACTTGCATTCCATTCTTGTGTGCTGTCAATGAAAAGTGAGAGAGAGAGAGAGAGAGAGGAAGAGGAGAATGAGAAAAGAAAAGAGGAGTGTGATTCAGAAGAAGCTAAAGAAGTCCGGCACATTGTAACACCCTACTTGCCTGGCCTACAACATTTAAATGTAGACGATTTCGATAATTAATCTACCAGGTTAAATTGCCTTTTTGTTTTATGTCAATCTACATTATTATGAAGACAAAAAAAATAATAAAGATAAGTATGGATCGAAACCCAGTACAATCGGAAAAGGTATCCTCCCTGATTTTCCCATAAATTTATGCTAATGTGAAATGTGTATGTATATGCTAGCTTTTTAGATCAATCTTGGCGCGTGGCCAACGTTTTTGGCACCAGGCCAGCACATTCCTTGGACTTACGGACTGTATGACTAGCTTCCATCGTGTCTCTAGTTTTCTCTTTCTCTCTCTTTCTCTCTCTTTCCTGATCTTTACATCTCTGTATCCCTCGCCCCTTGTGACTTGGTCTTACGTTTCTAAAGGGGAAGAAAGCAGAGGGTGGAAAAGACGACGATCAGGAGGAGACCCAGAGAAGCAGAGAAAGTGAGGATACATCGACGCTCTCATGTCGACTGTACGCGGGGCGCGCATCCGCTGTAAAGACGACAAGAAGAGAAAGATGCTGACTGGATGAAGTGACAACGAGAGATACTAAGGAGGAATTAGAACGAGAGAGAAAGCGAGAGAGAGAGACAGAGAGACAGAGAAGCAAGTAAGAGGGAGAAGATAGAGAGAGAGAGAGAGAGAGCAAAAGCACCAGGCAGATCGGGGTAACAGCAGCTAAGGCAAAGCGGCTGCTGTCTTGCAGTCACGAGAGATGGTGTAAGTGAGAGAGACGCGAGAGATAGAGCGTAGAGAGTGTTGAGGTGAGAGAGACATCAGAGATAGAGCGTACTCGGAGAGAGTGTGTGAGTGAGAGATAGAGCGTACTCGCCGAGGAGAGGCACTGGCGAGCACTCGCCACTTTCACTGCCCCGATCATCCTCTCGTCTCTCCTCCCTCTGCTCACTCTCTCATCCTCACTCGCTGTCTTCTCTGTCAACACTCTCTCGTCTAGAGCGGCGTCCTCTCTGCTCGCTTGCTCTCTCGCAGATATGCACTGCCTGGTGAATGAGAGTGAACTCTGCTCTCTCTGCTCTCTCCGCCTCGCACGCTCTCTCGCGTCGCTTGCTCGGTCGCCAGCAGCAGCCACCCCAGCCTCGCCGCTGCTGCTTGCCAAAACACGCGACCTTGTGAGCGAATGAGACCGGCAGAGAGTGAGAGAGGTAGAGAGAGAGAGAGAAAGAGAGAGAGAGAGGGGGAAGAGAGAGACAGACAGAGAAGAGAGAGAGAGAGAGAGAGAGAGAGAGAGAGAGAGAGATAGAAAGGAGGCGAAGACAGGGAGTGAAGCGAAGGGGCACCACGCAGCCGCCCACTACTATACTGCAGATTCCGGGGACCAATTCTGTCAATTCGCAGTAAATTCAGACGAAAAATATTCTTACGAAATATGAAAAAGCTAAAATGGCATGGATGCAAAGCTGGCAAATGTCTCAAACAACTCCCAGTAGTGTACTTAGTCGTAAAGTGAACAGTGAATACGAATTCGCACTTTTATAGGCAGTCTCAAACTGGCGAGCAGGTAAATTGGCATAAATCGCTTCAAACTTAACAATGGGCAGAATTAGAGTGATCATTCGATTTGTCTTCTTAAAACTAAGAAAATAGTTCCAAAGAACGCATGACTTTTCTTTTAATTTCACTTTTTCAACACTTTTTTGGCAAAAACCTTTTTTATGCGTCTTGAATTCGGCACCTTTTCGCCAGTTTCTGATATTTTTTGAGCAGAAGGCGCCATAGTTTTGCCGTCGTAAGAAAGAGCATTTAATTTTACATAGTTTACATAGGTTTACAACTGAATTTGACAACGTATTTGATGCGATTTTGCGGCCAGAAACTCCTCAACTCCGCAAATTATCAAAATTTTTAATCCCCGAACAATTCATTCGACCGATTCATCTCATTCGATAATATACGGGTTGGATAATATTGATAAAAATAGATATACTGTTGTAAAGGCTGATTTTTTTTAAATAAATAATTAATTAATCTAGTAATTCGCATTACTTGAAACTTCGGCTAATCTATCTGTATACAGCGATTTTGTCGTGTTGCGTACAAACCTGCCTGCGATATCATTACTTGGCACAATCGATTTTCTTTTCTTGTCAGCATTTTACAGTTTGCATGTTTGTTTTGATAATTTAATTACTATTATTATGCGGAGAAATTTACTTATTTAAGCATGAATATGCGGAGTGGTGACGATGTTTGAGGGCTGTTTCCCTAATTCGTAATATTATTTATACATACTAAAATATTATTTACGTAGTAAAATATGCAAGTATAACGTTTCCAAGCTGAAATCTTTGGCGCCTTTATTCTGTATGATGGGAGATCATGAATGCTTTTCATGGACATGCCGGAGTTTGTCGTGGAAATTTCCGTGTGGAATTCTTCGAGCGTTTTCTATCTTTCCATCGGCGTCTTGCGATGTCTGCGCTCTCCGACAAATCAGTGCTCTTTCCCACTCTCTCGTTCAATGTCTGCTGTCTACACACACATGTACTTTCCGAACATCAGTAGAAGTGTACCGTGCTCTGGTCGTTCTTCTCTGCTTCTCTGGCTGTCTCTTTCTCTCTCATGCTATCTATCGCTCTCTCTGTCTCTCTCCCTATCTCTCTCCCTCTCTCTCTCTCTCTCTCTCTCTCGGTCTTTCGTCTCTTGTTCCACACGCTCTCTCTCCCTTCTGTTATCGTGGTAGAAAAGGCGCCACAATGCTCTCTTACCATGGACCAAGGCGGCCGTCTTCAATCACCCTTTGATCCTGCCTACTCTCTCGCTCTCCTCTCTCTCTCTCTCTCTCTCTCTCATTCTTTCTATGCAATTCCATCACCCTCTCTTACTTTCTCCATCTCTCTCACTTCTCTCTCTCTATTTCTCTCTTTTCGTTTTCTTCCCACTCCCAGCTTCATTCACTCCCATTTCTTTGTGTCTATACGTTCTCCCATTGTTGTATAATCTACAACAATTGTCGTTACCTGCTTACTCTCCTTGAACCAGACAACGTTTCCTCTTCTCTGCGTCCCATCTCCACTCTCTTTCTCTTTATCTCTATCTCTGACTCTCTTTCTCTCTATATTTCTCTCTCTTTCTCTCTATATTTCTCTCTCTCTCTCTCTCCCTATCTGTCTCTCTCTCTCCCTCTCTCCGTTCCTGTTCTCATTCAGCACTGCTCCTCCGTCTCTGCCTACCCGGCCGCTGATTGGTTGATCGGAAGGGACGGCGAAGGACGAGAAGGGTGTGAGAGAGAATGAAGCAGAGAAGCAGAGATGTGAGAGAGAAATTAGGGTGGAGATAAGAGTGGAGGGCAGAGAGAGAAGGAAGGAAATGGAGAAAGATTAGATAGCACAGAGGGAAATGGAGGATGCATGACGGGTTAAAGAGTGTGTGATGAAGAGAGAGAGAGAGAAGGGAGAGAGAGACAGAGGAGAGAGAGAGAGGAAGGGACGCGTCACCTGTCCTAACCGAGCGTGTGGATGGGCCGGCTGGAGCACGAGCTGCTGCCGGAGCCGCCGATTCGGATGGGTATTCTTTCGGTCGCTATCGTAGACTCTCTCTCTCTCTCTCTCTCCTTCTCTCACTCTCACTCTCTCTTATTCTCTCACTCTTGACTCTCTGCCTTCTGCAGAGAGACTCCGCCCCTGTGATGAGGACGGCGACGGAAGAATGAGAAGTGGCCGGCGAGTGAAAGAGCGGACAGTCTCCACTTCGAAGCCTTGCCAGGAGCAGTAGTAGTCCTTCCAGCCCCCCCCCCCCTCTCCTCCCTCACTTCCTACCTGTCTGCACTCCTCTCTCTCTCTCTCTCTCTCTCTCTCCTACACGAGTAGCCATCTCAAACCCCCTACTCTTGACCTGCCTTGGCATCACTTTCCCGGTGGAGTCGTTGCGTGTATGTGTGGATTCCAGCTGAATCATACCCGTAGCCATTCTGCTGTGGAAAGTACGAGTGCAAGAAGGAGGTCCTGGTCAGGCATATCTCTGCTCTTCTCTCTCTCTCTCCCTCTTTCTCTCTTACCTCTCTCTCTCCCTCTTTCTATCTTTCTTTTCTCTTTCTCTCTTTCCTCTCCCTCTCCCTCTTTCTCTCTCTCTCTCTCTCTCCTCATCTTTCCTCTCTCTCTCTCTCTCTCTCTCTCTCCCTACCTGATCTCGATCAGGATTCCGTCAGAATACTCCGTGGTGTGTTGAAGTGGCATCAGCCTGTCATACCCGTAGCCATTCTGATGTAATCTCTTCGAGCAATCTAAGCGAATTTCACATTTAATTAATTCTTTTTCTCTGACAATGAGCCATATCATTGCACATTGCAGGAATCGACCGTCGATTTCTGCCGACCGCTTCACATGGATAATGCCTCAGCTTTCATTGCCATGATTTATTTCTCTATTTATATGTAAGCGTTTTGGTCCTTTTCACACTGCCTGGCTTCCTCGATTGGGAGCGAGTGTCAAGCTAAGCGTTCGTCGCTCAGGCCACAATCATTTCTACTCATGCTCAGTACTGGTCAGTTCTCTTGGCTTCCATAATAATGCTTACGCCCATTTTCTTATCTATCTTCGCCTGTTATTATAGACGTTTGATCAGTCCACTTATCACTTTCCGGTGCGCACTAATCTCCCCTGTTGGAAAGATATCCTTATGAATGTCATCCTGTACCCTGTACACGCACACACACTCATGTTGGCGCCTTCCTACCCACCCTTGCTTGGTACGCGCCCTTTTTCAAACGCATGTCTTTGTCTCTCTCTCTCTCTCTCTCTCTCTCTCTCTATCTCTCTCTCTCTCTATCTCTCTCTCTCTCTCTCTCTCTCTCTCCGCCCTCTCTTTCACATATGCAAGAAACAACAGTCGCTCCTTCATCACTCGTACTGCAGCTTTCGCGCCGCGGCGCGCCGATTGAAAACGGACAGTCATCAATCGTGTCAGCCGTCCAGCAGACACAGATAAGAGAGAATGAGAGAGAGAGGGAGAGAAAGAGAGAGCGAGAGTGCGAGGGAGAGAGGGTAAGAGAGAGAGAGAGAGAGAGAGATCGCGAGAAAGAAATGTCCCTACTCATCGGCCGGAATCGCATGGAGCTTTAATTTTTTTTTCTCTTCAGAATTGCCTCGATTTCATAGCCAGGCACATTTAAGCACGAGAAATTGGTAAAGAGAAAAAGTAGGATGACGACGATAACAAGCAGAGGGACTGGAAGTCAGAACGAATCAACTTACAACTCCAACCTCGTTTTGAATCCACAATGGCGGGAATTGAAAGAAGGGCGCGAAAAAGAAAACCGAAAATGGCGGGAATCTCTTAGAAGTTGCCGTGTACTGCAGACTCTTCTCTCTCAATCTCTCTCTCTCATTGTCAGTCCCTTTTTCTTATGTCTTTCTCTCTCTTCCATCTTTTTTTGTTGTCTTCTATATGCCCCTTTCAGGAGACGTCGAGAACAAAAAAAGAAAGGGGGCACTGTCAGAAAAGGTGACTGTTCTTGCAGTTTATTTCTTTAAAATTTTGCTACTTCTTTTCACGTAGTCTCTTCTACATTCTCTCTTAAATCGTTCGTTCGTTCGATTGTTGCAAGCACTGTTGGCGCGACAAGACTCTTCTCTCACCTTCACTTTAGTCTGACCACTCCGATCTTCTCTTCTCTCTTCGCAATCATTTCAGGACATTGCTTCACAAACGATTGAAAAAAGAAGAAAGACAAAAGAGGAATGGTGCTGCGGAAAGGAGGACGAGAAGAGAGAGATTGACCGGAAGCGTGTACAGGACGATCATCCATGATTACGGGCATGGAAGGAAGAGATGCTGGTGGGAAAGATATAGAAAATTGAGGAGATAGATGCAAGCAGGGTTGCTTAGAGAGAGAGAGAGAGATAGAGAAAAAGCACAAACCAGAGGGTAGAGAGCTCAACTGGAAGAAAACGAGAGAAGAAAACCGCCGATGTGAGTGCACATCTACCTGTGCGATTGGAAGCGAGAATTCTACTCTCTCCCTCCCTCTCTCTCTCTCTCTCTCTCTCTCTCTCTCTCTCTCTCTTTCTCTCTCTCTCTCTCTGAGTCTCTCTCTTCACCTTCGCTGTAGAGAACCCCGACGAAGCTTCTCGCTAGTGTGGAATGTATTGAATTAGAATCGTTGAACTTTGTACCTTGTATGAAATAAACGGTTCTTTCCATTCCGAGACTTATTTACCGCCTTTCATACATACACATGTACATATGTATGTACATACACATGTCGCCATTTCTTTCTGATCGGAGTACCCGAGAACCGCCCTACAATTAGCGATTGTCTTTATTACGTACAGCTTGCGAATCAAATATGATATAAAATAGTGATTGGCTACAAAGATAATGAAATAAACAAGGAGTGAGAGAGAGGGAGAGAACTAGAGAGAGATGGTGAGAGAAAGAGAGAGAGAGAGAGAGAGAGAGGGAGGGAGAGGGAAAGAGTAATCTGCTTGAGTTCCAGGCTTAGGGTGCCTATCGCGCCGCTGTTTTGATCAATAAACGAAGTGCATTCGACGTTTAACAGACAGCAGCCAGAAGAAAGAAAGAAAAGACCTGAGGGGTTGAATGTGTTTTATCATTTTGTATCTAATAAAGTATTCTTTATCGTTTAAATGCTTTAGAGAGAGAGAGAGAGAGAGAGAGAGCGAAAATGAATTTTCTTTCCAAATTGACCGGCACAGAGACCACAACAGAAGATGTCCTCACGTTTACGATGTAATTATCCCACGAGGACATCTCTCCAATGGTGTCTGGTCAGTGTCTGTCTGTCTATGCATTGTGCCAGTCGCACACACAGATTTATCCACTCCCACCTTGCGCCCCGAAAAGTGGCGGGAGAAATAATTTAAACTGTATATGGGGCAATGAGAGAGGGAAGGAAGGGGTGGATGCCAGTCTCATAGAGAGAGACTCTACTTGCGCTTTCCCGCTCAAAATTTGGCAGCCTTTCCTATAAGAGTTTGGCGCCAAGAGACAAGAGCAAAGGAATGAGATGGCAGAGATAAATGTCATGCATTTTCTGCTTTGGCCTTTACCTAGCTTTGTTTAAGATGAAAATCTTGATGACACAGGTGGAGAGAATAAAGTTTAAAAATTAAAGACGTAATATTTTGCTGTTTCTAAAACGCCTGGAATTCCTAAGAATAAACAGAAAGAATAAAACATGAGAATGTTCTGGCTTTTGAACGAATCTCAGAGGAGAAAAGATGGACATCCTGAGTCTAGTGTTATGCACTACTATCAATGAAGCAAAAGAAACCTAAAAGTATGACATTAAACTAATAAGTATTGTTTTCGTTTGGTACATACATAATACATACTTGATGTAACATTTTTTTCGACCTTGCTCGAAATAGAGGGATCTGCATTCCACAGTGATTTTGCTGCTGGCAGTTACAGTTATATATATATATATATATATATATATATATATATATATATTTATAATATGAAAACGCTTTAAAAATTACGAGAAAAATCTTTGTTGCAATCAAACGAATGACAAAACTTTTTGACCCAAAATAAGTTTTAGAATTCCATAGAACAAACATTTGATTTCTTTTTCTCACTGATAAGTCAGAGGAAACGGCGAATGATGGTAGCTACAGAGAAATTTACTTATTTAAGCATGAATATGCGGAGTGGTGACGATGTTTGAGGGCTGTTTCCCTAATTCGTAATATTATTTATACATACTAAAATATTATTTATGTAGTAAAATATGCAAGTATAACGTTTCCAAGCTGAAATCTTTGGCGCCTTTATTCTGTATGATGGGAGATCATGAATGCTTTTCATGGACATGCCGGAGTTTGTCGTGGAAATTTCCGTGTGGAATTCTTCGAGCGTTTTCTATCTTTCCATCGGCGTCTTGCGATGTCTGCGCTCTCCGACAAATCAGTGCTCTTTCACACTCTCTCGTTCAATGTCTGCTGTCTACACACACATGTACTTTCCGAACATCAGTAGAAGTGTACCGTGCTCTGGTCGTTCTTCTCTGCTTCTCTGGCTGTCTCTTTCTCTCTCATGCTATCTATCGCTCTCTCTGTCTCTCTCCCTATCTCTCTCCCTCTCTCTCTCTCTCTCTCTCTCGGTCTTTCGTCTCTTGTTTCACACGCTCTCTCTCCCTTCTGTTATCGTGGTAGAAAAGGCGCCACAATGCTCTCTTACCATGGACCAAAGCGGCCGTCTTCAATCACCCTTTGATCCTGCCTACTCTCTCGCTCTCCTCTCTCTCTCTCTCTCTCTCTCATTCTTTCTATGCAATTCCATCACCCTCTCTTACTTTCTCCATCTCTCTCACTTCTCTCTCTCTATTTCTCTCTTTTCGTTTTCTTCCCACTCCCAGCTTCATTCACTCCCATTTCTTTGTGTCTATACGTTCTCCCATTGTTGTATAATCTACAACAATTGTCGTTGCCTGCTTACTCTCCTTGAACCAGACAACGTTTCCTCTTCTCTGCGTCCCATCTCCACTCTCTTTCTCTTTATCTCTATCTCTGACTCTCTTTCTCTCTATATTTCTCTCTCTTTCTCTCTATATTTCTCTCTCTCTCTCCCTATCTGTCTCTCTCTCTCCCTATCTGTCTCTCTCTCTCCCTCTCTCCGTTCCTGTTCTCATTCAGCACTGCTCCTCCGTCTCTGCCTACCCGGCCGCTGATTGGTTGATCGGAAGGGACGGCGAAGAACGAGAAGGGTGTGAGAGAGAATGAAGCAGAGAAGCAGAGATGTGAGAGAGAAATTAGGGTGGAGATAAGAGTGGAGGGCAGAGAGAAAAGGAAGGAAATGGAGAAAGATTAGATAGCACAGAGGGAAATGGAGGATGCATGACGAGTTAAAGAGTGTGTGATGAAGAGAGAGAGAGAGAAAGGGAGAGAGAGACAGAGGGAGAGAGAGAGAGGAAGGGACGCGTCACCTGTCCTAAGCGAGCGTGTGGATGGGCCGGCTGGAGCACGAGCTGCTGCCGGAGCCGCCGATTCGGATGGGTATTCTTTCGGTCGCTATCGTCCACTCTCTCTCTCTCTCTCTCCTTCTCTCACTCTCACTCTCTCTTATTCTCTCACTCTTGACTCTCTGCCTTCTGCAGAGAGACTCCGCCCCTGTGATGAGGACGGCGACGGAAGAATGAGAAGTGGCCGGCGAGTGAAAGAGCGGACAGTCTCCACTTCGAAGCCTTGCCAGGAGCAGTAGTAGTCCTTCCAGCCCCCCCCCTCTCCTCCCTCACTTCCTACCTGTCTGCACTCCTCTCTCTCTCTCTCTCTCTCTCTCTCTCTCTCTCTCTCTCTCTCCTACACGAGTAGCCATCTCAAACCCCCTACTCTTGACCTGCCTTGGCATCACTTTCCCCGGTGGAGTCGTTGCGTGTATGTGTGGATTCCAGCTGAATCATACCCGTAGCCATTCTGCTGTGGAAAGTACGAGTGCAAGAAGGAGGTCCTGGTCAGGCATATCTCTGCTCTTCTCTCTCTCTCTCCCTCTTTCTCTCTTACCTCTCTCTTCCTCTTTCTATCTTTCTTTTCTCTTTCTCTCTTTCCTCTCCCTCTCCCTCTTTCTCTCTCTCTCTCTCTCCTCATCTTTCCTCTCTCTCTCTCTCTCTCTCTCTCTCTCTCTCTCCCTACCTGATCTCGATCAGGATTCCGTCAGAATACTCCGTGGTGTGTTGAAGTGGCATCTGCCTGTCATACCCGTAGCCATTCTGATGTAATCTCTTCGAGCAATCTAAGCGAATTTCACATTTAATTAATTCTTTTTCTCTGACAATGAGCCATATCATTGCACATTGCAGGAATCGACCGTCGATTTCTGCCGACCGCTTCACATGGATAATGCCTCAGCTTTCATTGCCATGATTTATTTATCTATTTATATGTAAGTGTTTTGGTCCTTTTCACACTGCCTGGCTTCCTCGATTGGGAGCGAGTGTCAAGCTAAGCGTTCGTCGCTCAGGCCACAATCATTTCTACTCATGCTCAGTACTGGTCAGTTCTCTT
>CALZFC010000009.1:740000-865000 GCA_945643635.1 Allodiplogaster sudhausi
TCAGCAACAACCAGTAGCCCAAACAATGACATCGCTGAAACTCCAACGTGGCTAAATAGAGTAGCAATCGATAATTTTCAATCCATGTTTGAATATCCCGCATTTGAATTTGCACATCAAAGGTTTTGAATTTGTCTGCGTACATGCACGCTCTGCGCGCTGTGGCTTCAGCGATGTAGGATGGTTCATATCAAATTATTGGTGATTGAGCTTGTTTCTTTTTAAGAAATGGGTAGTCAAATTGTAAGTGGGATTGCGGATGTTAAAGTTATTTTTTTACAACCCTGTAATATTTTCGTTGAGATCGCTGTCATGGCAGCATCACCAGCCTTGCATGCTCCTCCGATGGCCGTCCACGACGATCATGCTCGTCTGCTCCATCGACATGGCTTTCGTCTCGCATTTTATGCCTTTTCTTTACGTGCAGAGGTACGTCTAATTGTGCCTCAAACTCATCCGTCAGAATGTTTATATTGAATGCGCTCCCGAGTTATACGTTCGTCCAATTTTGGAAAGAACTCCAATGGTGTTTCGTACAATGAGCTTTCTTCAATTTTTTTAATAGACAATAACTCGTCCAACTTTTTATATTAGATCTCTCCGAAAACTTCCCAATTAGGAAGAATTATGGAGAAGGTTAATAGGATATTTCACCAAATTGGTCTATTTACCATTTTTCGTATTATATTTCCAGACTCGCAATCTGGCGCTGGTGATTCCTTCAGACTCTGCAATGGAGCGCTCCCGTCTGGATGGAATCGAAGTTGAATGCTGTGTACTGAAAAGAGTCGTCAATCTCTTCTACTGCTGCCAAGTGAAAGACCGAGAAACTCATATTTTCAAGCTTAGCCCAGCATACGTTTTGCTTATTCAATTGCAGCCAGATTTACTTTCGTTAAGTATTATTTCTTTCTCTAACTTTTCACACCTCACTCTCTCTCTCTCTAGCCATCTCTCTCACTCTCTATCTCTCACTTGTATTACAGATTTGCAAGCCAATTCAACAAACTGCAGAAGAGACTTTGGTCGCTTTCCTTGGTAGGAAATTCCTTTGTCTTTTAATCATCGTTATGCTTGTTATTTAAAGGCAGCTGATCACAAGAATGAAGAATCAAAAGAGAGAGCGCGGCTCACTGCCAACAGTAGCAAACCGCTCAGCACCATCGATGAGAGATTTTCATTTAGTTTCTTGCCTTCATTCCTAGTTTGCTGTAATGCCTTTTTTTAAGCACTTGATAATTCAGGGAAGAAGAGGACGTGATGTCAAGTTCGCTGAAAAAAAAAACAAAAACCTGAGTGTGTAATTGGTTGGCTATTTTAAACTAAAATTATAGTTTTTCCCCTTTTTTGTTTGAATTTATGAATCGACCGGAGGGCATTCTGATTTCTTCATCTTCTTGCCACTCCTCTCAGGTACCACGGTGGGGTAGGTGTATGGAATTACGAACATTAGACAAACTTGGAATTTAGCCAAAATTTATCAAGATTATTTTAAGGAAAACCGTCTCTCTCTCTCTGTCTCTCTCTGTTCCCTCATCCTGCAGTCGTTCAAGCCGCCCCACCTCTTCTTCCTCCCTCTTGTTTCTCACTCTTCTCCCTCTCTCTACTTCGTGCCAGGAGGGATTCTGTAGTTCTTTCCTAGACAGGTCTTTTCTTGTCTCTTAGGTGCCAGGAGGGATTCTGTAGTTCTTTCCTAGACAGGTCTTTTCTTGCCTCTTAACTCTTAACTCTTCAATCTTCCATCTTTGTTCAAGCATAAGTGTTTTCAACGTCTTTTGGGAGGCACGCGTCGCGGAGTCCTTTCTGGTGGCGCGGCCCTGAACCCCGAGACTCAACGTTTCATGAATATCTGCATGTGCTGCCCCGTCGTTCAGGTAGCCTCTCTCTCTTTCGCGCGCGCGCTCTCTTTTTTTCCTCTTTCTCTCTCTCTGACGCTGTCTCTCGCTCTGTCCACAATCTACATAAACATGCGTCTAATGATTTTTGCAGGGGTACGGTCTTATTGAGACTTGCGGTGCTGCTTGCGTGGCAGAGATAACAGATGTGAGCACGTGAACAGTGGGCCCTCCCGTCTGGACAACGATCAGTCACTTTCATGAACAGTTCTGAATGGGATCGCACTCCTTGCAGATACTTCGCGACGGGAGACATCGGGGAGTGGCGGGCGGATGGCAGTCTGCGCATCATTGACCTGGTGAAGCTGCAGCACTGATGGTGAGAGTACGTCTAGCTGGCCAAGATCGAGACTGCCCTCGTCAACTGCCCCATCATTGACAATGTCTGCGTGTACTGAAGCGGACACGAGGTTGGCTCTTCCAGAGCTGTTCACTCTTCCAGGCATTCACTGTCGCCCTCGTTGTCCGGAATCAGAAGCATCTCGAGAAGATTACCACTGAGGTCTGAACACCGAATCCTCACCTCTCAGAATCTCGCCTCCCTTGAGAAGGGTTTGTTCATTCTTAATAATTTTATCGTATTCCTTTAGGGCATTGAGGTCGATATAGTCATGACTGAAAAGAAGAATAACTTACGATCAGAAAGCTACGTTGCTTTAAAAGAGAGAGAGAGAGAGAGAGAGAGAGAGAGAGCGGGCGATAAAGAATTAGAGTGTGAGAGAAGTAAAGATGAAGAGAGGGAGAGAGAGAGAGAAGGAAGAGGGAGAAACTTGACTACCTTGAGTGCCAGCTTGACTGCCGCTTCTGCGGTGTCTGCTTCTCTCCGCCTGCACCCCGAAGATTCGGACCCATGCCAAATTCGCGTGGAGAACATCCTCATACGAGAATATGTCGAATATCTCTCCAGCATCGGAATGCGGCTTTTCACTACCTTCGATGACGGGCATCATTGTTATTTTTGTAGCTCACACTTTTGATAAGGATTCTCCCAAAAATATCCCAATAATGCCGACGATCCTTCTGAAAATTTTATATGAAGAAGTCACCAGCCTTTGGGCAAAAAAAGCTGGTGTCTTTGCTTTCTTTGGGTGTTTGCCCTTTTTTAAAGTTAGAGGGCAATTTAGGACTGCCAGGTATCTCCACATTTCTCTCATACCGTCTCATTATCTCTCTCTCTCTCTCTCTCTCTCTCTCTCTCTCTCTCTTTCTCTCTCTCTCATGCACTGTCTCTCTCTCTCTCTTTCTCTATCTCTCTTTCTCTCTCTCTCTTTCTTTTTCTCTCCTTCTCTCTCTCTCTCTCTCTCTCTTTCTCTCTCTATCTCTCGCTCTCTCTGTTTCCCTCATCCTGCAGTCTTTCTCGCCACCCCACCTCTTCTCCGTTGTGCCGCTCTTCTCCTCGCCACCCCGAGGAATGGCCCTGCAGTCCTGAACAGGGAGTGATAATCTTCCAGACGAAGAACTGGAAAAATGGATCAGCTTCGCTCCTCCCTTTTTCCAGTTCTTCGTCTGGAATGCGCATAAGACAATGATGAGTTTGATGACTCGGTCAGGGTGGATGCGAGGCGGAATTTGATTGTATTTGGAGACGAGTGGAGGCTGTCCGTCGGTGGACGCAGAAGAGAGAACTTAGCAAAGGAATCTGTGGAATCTTGAAGTGGCCAAGAGTGAGTTGGTGGCTGCGTGCCATGTTCACTCTTTCACTTAGGAACCACTCGCGAATTTCGGAATTATTTGCTTTGCTTTTGTACAGATTTAAAAGAATCTATAGCACTTATTCTCTCTTCTATATCGTGTATATTTATATTTGAAAACTTTGTTGTGATTTTGCTTGATAACAAACATACGTGTTCTTTGTCCTATTTGTCCTAATTTGTATAAATATTTGAAAAGAAGAGCGTCCTTAAAATATGTGTGTACTTTGGTTATATTCCGTATGACAATACTTTTCTGACTTCGTTATTGCTGGGCAATGGGTGTTGGACGGATGTGCGTGTTGCTTCGTATCTTATTGGAAATCTTCCAGAACAGAGGCGCCAAGTATATTCTGGATTTTTTTTTGTAAATTTGATGGGCTCTATTCTAGTATAGGCGTCCAATTATAGGAGCCATATGGAAAATAAAGGCGTCCCGGCGAATTATGGGCGTCCCATGGCAGAATTAGGCGTCCCATGAAAGAATAGGCGTCTGACCGATTTATAGACGTCCCATTGCGAAAACGGCGTCCCATAGAATTTAAGGCGTCTCATTGAAATTTCTCTTGTCGTCGATGCACTTTGAGGAGGAAAGAATACGACCATGGAAAGAAGACATATGGGGTGGTCATTCCCTTGAATACTATATAATTTAAGCTGCGGCATCGCCTGGGTTGTCAGTAGTACGCCTTTATTTTCCAACTGTTGTACGTTTTCAAAGGTGTTGGTGCACCAATCCTGAAAAAAGGCCGAATTATATTAATATGCAATATGTGCACCAATGAATATATGTTACTTTTCTTCAATTTTCCCGGACAGATTAAGTTGTAGCGTGACAGAATGAGCGGCTCCATTTCGTCTGGCAGCAGACACACGAATAGCCAGTGGTTCATGCTTCGGTGCGGGAGTGAACTCTTTCCGCAGCACGAGAGCGAAATCATGTTTGTGTTTTCTTTATTATTAGGATCTTTTTTTTTACATTGTGTTCGTGCGTAATTTTTTTTTTTTGGTCGAATCGAGGGGCAGGTGGTGAAATCTGCATTTTCTTCTTGTTCTATATACAGTCCCGCCCAGGATCTTGGTACCAAGGACAATGGAGAATCCTGAAGAAAGTCATGTAAAGTACCCATAATCAAAAATATATTGTTATCCGGCAATTTATTTGAAAACTGATTACATAATTAGATTCAGAATCGTTAGGCGAATCTGCTCAGCTAATGAACATGAGTGATAAGGTCTTATTTATCGATTTCCGTTATCAATGATACAATCTCTAATTTTATTATTTGGGGCTGTGGGTAGAGACATAATAATAGTACAGGAGAAATTTCATTGAAAAATATAAGAAATGAAATTTTTTATAAGCAAAAACTGATAACTTCTTATCAAATGATTGGAAATTATCGATTTTTTATCAGTAACATCCGTTCTCTATAAGCAAACTAATGTACCAGTTAAAATATTTTAGCATGTCCTAGGAAAAGATTTATTAACGAGGATGCATTTGGATGCGTCCGATGCGTCCGACGCATCCTTGGTACCAAGATCCTGGGAGGGACTGTACTTGATGCTTCCAGGGATTTCGTGCTCCGCTTCACTAACCACCTCTCACGCAATGGAGTCGACCTTCAGCGAATTCCATTCGTGGAGCCAATCGTCACTGAGAACTTCGATAATGAGCAGGTACTTGAATGCTCGCAACTGCTTTAGCTACATACCTATAATTATAACAATTTTTATAAATATACGTAAATTATTAATGGCTTTCAAAAATATAATAGTGTTTAGAAAAGCAAACGGTATGCACCGCTCTTTTTTTCGTCTACATAGCGCGGTTTCTTCGTCCTTAAGAGAGCCAATCTGATAGGCTCGACCACGGGCGTGCAGGGAATAAAATTATTTTTTGATTTTAATTTTCTTTGAAGGGTTACTGTAGCACCCTATGGGGATTCCAAAAACATTTTTTTCAAAAATTTATTTTCGTTTTTAAGCACAGTATACCTCAAAATGTCGAAATATTTTAAATGGCCATAACTTTTTGTAAACTTAACGAAATTGAATTTTGAAAAGTTTATTACGTTCAGCAATCCCAGGGGCATAAAAAAGTCATACATAATTTTTAAAAAAAAATTTCATTTAAGGGGTCATATTGACACCCAAATATATCTTGGGTGCAATTTGGGCCCGAAAACGTTTCGAGGGCGCGGATACGACACCACCACGTGAAAGAGGAGCATTTATAACCCCTAGTACACTGGTTGACCAACGGATTGGAGCACGTATTGGTAGCTTAATTTTCGCCTGAACATTCACATTTGCTCAAACTGGCGAGCAGGTAAATTGGCATAAATCGCTTCAAACTTAACAATGGGTAGAATTAGAGTGATCATTCGATTTGTCTTCTTAAAACTAAGAAAATAGTTCCAAAGAACGCATGACTTTTCTTTTAATTTCACTTTTTCAACACTTTTGTGGCAAAAACCTTTTTTATGCGTCTCCTCAACTCCGCAAATTATCAAAATTTTAAATCCCCGAATCGTTCCCGAGCGTGTTGTACTTGAGCTAGAAACAAGATGGGATTGCTCTCCAGGCGATTTTATACAGATATGGTATATTTGTACAACATTACAAAAAAATAATTGGTAAATTGTTTTTTCGTATTTCAAATAATTCCCCTATAACTACGAAAATGTACGTTTATGACTTATTTTAAACGGAATTTCTCCATTTATCTTCTACCACGTGAAAGAACGGGTTTTTTGAACCTGTATAATTGCCCGTCACCTCAATATAGCCTCAATATTTTCGATAATATAGAATTAGAGACAGAAATCCGTTGACTTTTTTTTTCCAAAAAAAAAAGTTTTCAAATTGTTCTGACGCCGCATTTTCCATATATATGTATATACATTCACCTTCCAAGTCATCCTAATATTCTGAGCTGTATATTGGAAATGGATGGAGTAAAAAGTATTATTATAAAGAATAAACTTGACTTTCTTCTCTAGCAACGTATAATATGCGGCATCAGAACAATTTGAAAAAAGCCATACTATGCCTCCTCTGATGAGTCGACGATCATAATGATGTATCTATTTATGATATGAATGGGACATTGTAAAGAGCAGCAGTAAATATCATTAAAAATACCGAACGAAAAGCACTACTGAAACATTTTCTAGTCTTGCTTTTTTTTCCTTAATTTAGAAGAAATAATTTACGTGTTCTAAAACAAAAAAAGTCATTTTAGCAATCCGAGACGACCTTTACGACATCAGTAACTTTAAGCAGAGCACCTTTATCTTCTACGTCCAGGCCTCCGAGATGCTCGCAGTGATGCGTGGGTTTTGAATCTTTCTCTGCTTCTCTCATCACTCTCTCTCCTCTCCCGTTTCTAACCTCTTTCTCGCCCTCTCCTCTCTCTCTCTCTCTCTCCTCTCTCCTCTCTCCACTCTCTCTCTCCAGAAGGCCATGATTGGAGTACCATCACCGCGTACGCAGCGAGGCTTGCCAAGAAGATCTGCGAAGTCGATCCAGTGGACCATCTCGAGCTGTCTGCTGGCCATCTTACCCCCGCCCCGTCGTCGTCATCTTCATGCATGTCAGTAGAATCCCGCCCTATTCTTGCCTTACTACCAAAACGGGGTTCTGGGAAAGGCTCCAAAAGTATTTTATTTATTAGTTTAGGGGTTATTTAAAAAAACTCAACAAAGAATTGGAAATAAACGAGCGAGAGCAACTAGTTATTCTTGTTTTCAGTCGTGACTACATCGCAGCAAAAGTTGCTCAGTTGGAAATCGATGCAGTGAAGACGAAGAATGTCTTCGAAAACGGTTGGAATTTATCTGAATAACTTCGTTGATTTACTAGTTTTGTTGTGAATAAAGGCAATGTGTTTGCCCCAATTATAAAATGACAATCGGCTAAATTGAATTGTCTAAAAGTTTACGTAAACTTGTTTTAGGGAGTAACGCGATCAGAGTTCTCACCGAGCAGACGAAGAACGAAGATGTAAAGCTTCGCAAGATTAGAGATGAAGTTAAGATTCATCCTAAGAAAGCAAAGGAACAGCAAGCAGCAAGACAGGAGAAAATTCAGTTAACCGTAATACGCAAATCATGTTAATTTGTGTGCTGTAAAATTAGACGTAATTCTAAACGTCCACTACCAACAAGGGTAATTTGTTTACAACGATGGCATTGCTTTCGAATCAGCAGCTGCCGAAGGCATCCCTCGTCTCTCCAGTGCTCTTGATTTGATCCACCCCTCTCTTTCTTTCTTTCTCGCTCTCTCCTATTTCTCTCTCATCTCCTCTCCCTTTCCTCTCTCTGTATCTCTCCTTTTTTCTCTCCTCTCCTCTCTTTCTCCTCACCTTTTCTCTTCTCTCTCTCTCCTCTCTCCAGATGGCCGTGATTTGAATACCATCACCACGCCCGCAACGAGGCTTGCTCAGAAGATCTGCGCCGTCGACGCAGTGTCATCTTCATGCATGTCAGTTGAATCCCGCTTTCTTCTTGCTTAATGCCAAAACGGGGTACTCGGAAAGGCTCCAAAAGTTTTTTTTATTAGTATAGGGTTTATTCGAAAACTTCAAGAAAGAATTGCAAATAAACGAACAATAGCAACTAGAAAATTTTCACGCATCAACTAACACCCAGAGGGAATATCAGAAGAAGAAGAAGAAAAAAAAAGATTTTTCTTCTCGAATCGTTTTGTGTTGGGGACAGTACATTTGTATCGCTTTGTTCAAGTTTGTGTATTCATTGAGTGATAAATGCATTAAATGATGAAGGTGTACCTGATCGACATCCTTTTCTTCGAACAGAAGTCCTGCGTCTGCTACTGCGCGTGGCCGCCCTGCCACTACTGGAGATGCCCCAAAAGTTGGAAGATTTGGCCCAATCACGCGATCACAAAACCGCGCCGCGCGGAAGCAGACAGAGAAGAAGAGAGAGGGAGGAGACACAGTTCCCCAGAAGCGCCGTCTGCCCCGACAAGTCCGGAGGGAGGGGGCGGGGAGCGGCATGGTCTGGGTGATGAGTGGGTTCTGAAATGGTTGATTTGACAAAACTTTTGGGAGCTTGTGGGATTGTAGGAAAGAGAGACTAGATTTGATATGCGCAATATTGATGAAACGTTGCACAAACGTGCAACGTCTCTCCCGAATTTCTCTCTTATTTTTGCTCCCCATTCCTCCTAATATCGTCTGCTTCATTAAAGGTGCAACAAGAACGTGATCGAATCCCTAAGAAGCGCGGCCGACCACCAAAGGCGCCTGCCAACGAGAAGAAGTCGTCAGTTTCTTTTTTTTAGCAGTACATAAGATCGATACAGGTACTTTATTCATGCCAATAAAAATTTGTACATAATACCGTGATAACGTGCTTACGTATTTTTTTTTTAAGTTATGAATATTATATAGTAACAGGCAATCTAATGGTAAGAGGGGAACAGTGACTTAGCTCAGTGCATTTCGGTATTTATTTAGTGGGATCTTAGTGAAAAATCCGAAACAACGGAGATGTAACACCTAAAATTTTATTAACTAGCGTCTTGGGTCACCGTGGGGACTAACGGCGTATAGTTTTCTGGATGCTCTGTGGTGGAGAAGAAAATAGCTGCATCTTATTTAGGACGCTAGCAATGCAAACGGATTACCGGTGAACTTAGGCACCTTACTGTGTTAAGGCAAGCCAAGAGGCGCCGCAGAGAAGCCGCTGATGAGCAGCAGGAGGAACCGAAGGACGACGAGCAGGCATCTCGCAATCCTCGTCATCGAAGATGGAGTCTCGAGGAGCTGCTGTTGGAGGGAGCAGAGCGGCTGGTGGGCAGAAGAGCACGGAGGTGGAAGCAGCAGAGAGAGCAGCCAGGGAGAGCAAGTAGGCACGCGAGAGGCTTGTCAGAGAGGCCGGTCAAATCGATTCTACGCAAGGTTTTTTTAGCACGCATATTTTCATCTAACAACGTATTTTTACAACTAAATCCAAAAATACTTGTTTAGTGTTTTCTCATTAATCATTATCCTGTTCGAAATAATTGAGCGGATATGACTGATGATTTGTGAAATTGCAGCTTCTGATCGTGTGGCCGCAATGGCCGCGGCCTCCGCTGTCTCGTCTGCTGACCTCTCACAGCCACTCTCCTCTTTCTCAGATGACTCCTTCTCACTCGGCGACCGTAACTCTCCTGCCCGCACACTAGAAATGTCACCCGTTCATGCTTCCAGTCAACAGCAGGTCAGCGAGCCTCCCAACGGTGCAGTCTACCGTCCGCGTGCGGTTCGTAAAACGCAAAAAAACCTAATTTGCCCTAAAAACCTAATGTTATTGGGCCATGTTTGATGTCAAATGTTACTTCGAAAATGATGAAAATAGCTGTTTCCAATTGAGGCTCATCCCAACTCGATCCCTACGCGCGCGGTGGCCACGAGTGAAGCAGCCACGGGCTTGGCCAGCGACGGGCTCTCTCTTAGTCAACTGCCTCCTCCTTCTCCTATTGTTTCTCCCTCCCTTCCTCTCTCAACTCCTTCCACACAGAATGCTCCCCTCGAACATGCCGTCGATCATCTCAACGGCGAGCAATCCAAATATTTATTAAATTAAAACAAAGTATATTACATAATGTATAAATTACTCATATAACAAACACAACTTATAACGAAAAAAAGGAAAAAAATTGAATAAATACAATTTGCCGAAACTTCTAACGATGATGTCGAATACATCGGGACGCATCAGCCGTCGATGATCTCGGTTAGCAAAAAACAGCTTTTGGCATAGTGCCAAAGGCATCGGCAGCCGCGCTGTGGCGAGACCAGTCCGCCTTTAAAAAAATGTTCTTATTTATATTATTTCTTATATTTATGAATTAAGAAATTTAGTTATTTTTAAGGACCGCGATCGGCGGTGCCATTTGCGCAAGCTGCAGGAGGTAGCGGATGCCGCAGCGGTGGCCAAAGCGAAGGCGGCCGCCAAAGCGGCAGAGGCTAACTTGGCGAAGGCTGAAGCTGAGGCCGCTGCAGCCAAGGAGCACGAGCGGAGGATCCGTCAATTTATTCATGGTTTATTAAGACATTATGTATAGCCAGAGCTGAAATAGGTCTGACCCATGACAGGGTTGTAACCCCCCGGGCCGCAGGGCCGGAACACTTCGTAACCCCCGGGATAGCCATTTCTCACATATAACCCCCGGGTTTATCAATTTTTCACATTGTAACCCCCCGGCCCAAGTTCAGAGACTGGGACTATTTCAGCACTGTATATAGCATAGCCCTACTCTGATAATCTGGCATGCAGCTTGAAATATCTCATCGAGTATTTCGTCCGTATAATATTCCGATGCGCCTAATCAAGATCTGCGAGTCGTTATTGTCGCTAAAAAAAATAAGTGGGGAAAATGTATTACCGATTTGGAATAGAGTGGGAGTCTTTGTTGCCGATTTGGAAAATTGATCCCTATTCGATTAGCACTCAAGTGAAAAGCTTCTTCCCTGAGACGGTCGCAAATATGAACCTAAAAAATGATTTGAAGGTAATTTTTTAGCGAATTATGAAAAATGTAATTTATAATAATACTATACCGAGCCTCACACGGAATTTCTTTTTCTGCTTCCAACAATAGCCTTTTGTAGGCCACGTAATATACTGAAGTCAATTTTGGTGAACATGCTCGAGAAAATATTCCTGGGGCCGACCTTGATCGAAAGATACAGACAGGCCTTCTTAAGGCTAAAGCGTAGCATTGCTAGACGACTTTGTTCTATTGAGATTATCAGTTAAAAAGTACGCTTTCTGGTCTCGGTCACGTCAGAAGATTCATATTCGTCGTACACGTTTGATATAGAATTAATTGTGCAGTTAATGTATGAAACTAAAAGACTTTTTCTTATTTAGACAGAATGCAGCAACAAGGACCACATCACGGAGGACGTGTCAAGATGGAAGACACGCCGAGTCTTAATCTCAAGCAAGAAGTCCATGATTCCGAAGAACAGGTCTACTTTTTAATGCTATATTATACTAAGAACTTTTGGGTGGCCATGGGAGTAGAGCAGCAGCCGGAGCCGGCGGACGTGGCACAGTTACAACCGTATGGCGCAGCCATGGAGGCAGAGGTAAGAGAGAGATGGTCGTATGAGAAAGAGAGAGAGGAGGCAGAAAGATATGGTGATATGAGAGTGCGAGGTTGGAGAGAGAGAGATATAAGAGAGAAAGAAGATATGGAGAGACTGATACAGAAAGAAACTTGCAGACGGATCAGTGTGTCGACAGCCTCGGCGATTCTCTGCTTCCGCCCGCCTTCCTTGTACCACACACGTCAATTCTCACGGAACCCAATGAGAATCAACTGCTTCCGGTCTTTCACAACGACATTCCCTTCTTTCACAACTCGGCGCCTTCCGCTTCGCACGCCGGAATGGTCAGAGATTTTTTCCTTCTTTATTGTCGTTGTTGTGTTATATTTGTTATTATTCTTGTTGAGTATTTCACGTTTGACTTACTGCGCTCTCTTGCATTACACTCTTTGTTTCCTGCGAGCGCTCTACATTTTTGTTTATAATAGCGTTTTGGTTATGTCTCAAAAATATTTCAGATATTAAAGATGTTTCTATTTCTGATCGCGCAAACTCGTCCTTTTATATATTAAACTTTCGACGTTAATTGTGTGGTAGTGGGGGAAAATACAGTACCGAACCAATAAAAAAAACCAGGGTGCCCGACCTTTCGAAACTTTTCGAAAGTTCCCAAAGATCGTGCACACCTAGTTTTCTTGGGGTCGGTACTGTATAAGGGTTGAGAAGCGAAAACACAATTCTTATGTAAGTTTAAGGCAAATATGAAAGGCTTAGTTATGCTTTTAGAATTGTTTTTTTTAAGAAAATAAGAGAAATTAACATTTTAATTTGATGAGTATCTGATTACAAGATGGAGATGCACACGCGCGACGTCGACTACCGCGAGTTGATGACACTTCTCCATGAGCAGCCAGTGGCCGCGGCGGCGGCCGCGGCGATGTCGTGGGCGAAGAAGAAAGAGGAAGAGGACAGGATGAGTGAGTATATTAATCGGTTCTTAAGGCTAAAATGTGGCATAGCTAAGAGGCTTCGTCATATTGAAATTTCTCTCAAAACGTAACATTATCTTTCTTTCTATCAGTCTCTCATACTCTTTCTTCCCTTTTTTCCTTTCTCCTCTCTCTCCTTCCTTCTCTACCTCCTTGTCTCTCTCTCTCCCTCTCTCTCTCTCACTCTTTACGGTCACCATACAAGGCAACGCAATATTCCCTCCTTATTTCTCACCCCCCCCCGTGTAAGGCTATAGCTAACGGTCCTTTTTAGGGATGTTATATCCGCTTATATGGTCTCTTTATGATTTAGCGACATCACGAGGTAGCTTCATTTTTAATTGCCTGTTATATCCAACGATTCCGAAATCTTAGCTTTTTGATTCATAAAACAAAGTTTCTGAAGTTACAATTAAGCTTAATTATAAGGATTCACTTAACTTTCAGTTATGCCTATCTCTCTTGACAGAATGCTACCCGGATGGATGATAACACACAGCATGACGGACGAGGTTGGAGAAGCTTTCTCTATCTTTCTCTCGTTCTTTCACTCTCTCTATCATTCTCTCCGCTCTCTCACTCTCTCTCTAATATTCTCTCTTCTCTCTTGCTCTCTCTATCATTCTCTCTGCTCTCTCACTCTCTCTAATATTCTCTCTTCTCTCTCGCTCTCTCCGTCATTCTCTCTGCTCTCTCACTCTCTCTAATATTCTCTCTCGCTCTCTCCATCATTCTCTCTTCTCTCTTGCTCTCTCTATCATTCTCTCTGCTCTCTCACTTCTCTAATATTGTCTCTTCTCTCTCTCTCTCTATAATTGTCCCTGTCTAACTCTCTAATTCATTCAATAAAAATACTTAATAAATCCTATTTACACAGAAGCTTCAAGGGATGATGGCGAATGCCTCAGAACAAGTCAGCATACGACGGGCTCTGCAGCGACGCGCAGACGTCGCGAGCGGCGCAAGCGTGCGGCAGTGAAGAAGCAAGTGGAGGAGGAGGAGCAGGAGATTCGTCAGTTTATTCATGTTAAAGTGTACGTATATTGAGAAAAGAGATATGATTGATTCGATCATGTCCCTTTCATGTGTTGCACACGTTCAATATTGAAATAATTAAAAACTTTGTGTAATTGTGAAGACTCGATTATATTATCACAATAGCTAATGGACTTATTTTATATTAATGACTATGCTTTAAATTCGGGAGAAAACTATTCTGCAAGATACATAGCTTATAAACAATGTACATATAGTTGGTAAAGAAAGTCTGCTCGGAGATTGTTAATTTAGAAAGAAATTAAATGACTAATTTTAATCCAACAACTATCAGGAGATGAAAAATTAATTACAATAAACTAATATGGAAGTAAAAGGAAGTTATTTAAAATATATATATGTATATGGATATAATACTTAATTAAAGGTTCGGCTGGCTTCGGTAATCAACTGCCACCGTTGATGGGTGGGCCCGCAGCTGGTTATCGACGGCCAACTACGCCAGCAGAACTCAATGCTCAAGGTATTCTATTGTTTGCGTTCTTCTTTTTATCACATTATATTTTAAGAATGAAGAAAATGCTTTATATCTTAAGGAATATATGTTTTTAAGATGGGAAATTTTTAAAATATTCTTTTCGTGTTTTCACTCACAATCGGCGTAAGTAACTGTCAGTAGTATTGTCAGGCGTTTACTGGTTTTTTTTTAAATTTTATTTCAAATATATTTTTCTATAGGAGCATTTACTTTCTTTAAATCTGTATATTATCTATATTTTAAATTCAATGCTTGAACGAGAGCCTTCCGCTACAGGATCCGCGGGCAGCTCTGGAGGCTCTGCTAAAGCGAGGAATGGCGCACCTCCAACGCCGAGCCCTTTTTCTCCCGTGTAGGCGCTTCTACCACGTCTCTCTCTCCCTTGCTTTCTTTTTCTCTCTATCTCACCCACTCACTTCCTCTACCTCCTTCCCACTCTACAGTCTAACTCTCTTTCTGTCTTCTTTTTTTTAAAGATAATATCAGTTTTTTACCTTTCTTATTCTCTGACAGTGACCGATTTTTGATAATTGCAGCATATTTGATTTGTTCCGTGGTTCTGAAGTCTTATTGCTCCCTCTCGCTCTCTCTCCTGTCTCTTTCTCTCTCTCCCTCTTCCTTATATATCTTTCTCTCCCTCCGTTTTGTATCACTCACTCTCTCTCTCTCTATCTCGCTCGCTCTCTCTCTCCTGCCTCTTTCTCTATTTCTCTCTTCCTTTTATATCTGTCTCTCTCTCGCTTTTGTATCACTCACTCTCTCTCTCTCTCTCGCGCGCTGTCTCTCTCCTTCTTTGTTTCTCTACCTTTTTCATTTCCGGAAGAACTCATTATCTTGCTGCCTTGATACTTATCCATGTTATACGCTGCAATATATGAAATGATTCCTCAGTTGTCTCAAAGTTGTCGAATGTGTTTCTCCTTTGAGTTATTCATGACCCCCTAATTTTTGCGCTACATGTTATTTTACGACGGTAAACAGTGATTCGAGCGGAAACTCATTTTAGATCACGTTGTCTTATCTTGCTAAGGTGGTTACACGAATAGGACAGTCATTTTACATCTTTATGTCGTCCTCGGAAGGTACTATACATTTATACAATGTCAGACTTGCGAGCAGAGGTGGGAATGGGCCGGCCCGTGGGCCCGTTTGAGCCCGATTTTCAAAAAAAACTCTGGGGAAAAAAGTCCAACGAGTTGCAATGTGTTTTGAAATTCAATATTTTTCATGCTCGTGCTACGAACATTCATTTTAATGTATAGAAAAAAGACTTTTAGGGGGAAAAATGAACAAATGAAGTAAGTTTTGCACTTATCAATGCCACCAGTCGTCCTGACTGGACGACATTGTGTGCTTATCAGGCCCAATCGGGCCTGCGGGTAGGCCCAACTTTTCTTGGGCCCGGCCAGGCCCGGCCCGGGCCCTTGGGAAATTGGGCCAGCCCGGCCCACGGGCCGGCCGGGCCGGCCCATTCCCACTTCTGCTTGCGAGTGGCCCCATTTACTGTGGGATTAGCAGGGCAAACTACGAGAACTACATAAACTACATAACCGGCAAGCGGCTAATACAGAAAATCTCTAAGCATACATTTAAAATATATACATGAATATAACATCATAAATTTTTGGGGGCCCGGTGTCCTAAAAAGGTGGGCCGGCCCGCAGGACTGTTTGTACTCGATTAGCATCCCGGTGGGCCAGCCAGCAAACTCTTGCATTTGAATGAATGAGAGAGAGAGACGCGACTACAATAGTCAAAAAAATTAAGAGCATCGTGCTTCTCTAAGCTATTCGATGAACTAGACCGGCATATCTCTTTATATGTATTGAACTACCGTGTCGCTTAAGTTATTTATATATGCACGTTCCACTTCCCAGGATTGTTATCTTCCATTTCACTTTTAATCCAAGTATTTGTTAATATTATCTCACCATCATGCTTTCTCTGTCGAGTTGACATAGAAGAAGTAAAAGTGCACAGGGGAGAAGAAGACGCTGAATATAAGAGCCTCCTTTTCTTTCAACAAAACCAGTTTGTTCATTTAAACACAATGAACTTGTGCTTTCCTGAACAACCCTGAATGATCTTTCTTTCTTCGATTACATACAGGAGGAACAACCGTCGAAATATTAAAAAAAAAAACAATATCATCTACTTTTAAAAAGATTTAAATTGTTATTTAAGTATCTTTACTTTTGATATGATTCATAAACATTTCTCATGTAGTTGTTTATCTAACCATAAGTCATTTGTTTTGTATAGAGACACCAACAAGTGGAGTATTTTATTGTCGTGTGCTGGCTGGTATTGAGGAACCGCACAAGGGTGGATGGCGGTCGGACTTTTTGAATGAATGAAGATGAGAAGACAGCGAATGAGATTCTGGCACGAAGAAGAAGAAGATGAAATGACGTCACGAGGGATGAGAGAGGATATTCAATGGAGGGCATAAGAGAGAAGTGCGCGCTCTCACTCGATAATTCATATCATTTGTGATTTTGAAGAAATCCTACGCTTCGCCTATATTCTTTTGACCGGACAACGAGAAGAAGCAAAATTTAATAGAAAAAAAAAGAATAACAGGACGAGCGCTGTGCAGTAAGATGATTGAAAGTGAGAAACATTTCTCAACCACTGAATAGAAAACTCGAGACAACTGGAAGATCATTTTCAGAATACAGGGCTAACCGACGATTATTAATATCTACTGTGCATTCCAAAGTGGTCGACTACAGGTTCGATATTTGTAAAGCATCTCGTGTGGAGCTATGTGGAGGAGGCAAGTCCGTGTGGAGGGCAGCGAACCAGGCGAGAAAGAAGTGGAGAAGCGAGAAGAAAGAGGACTAGAATATCTATGGGCTTTTGACGAGTATCATTGCCAGAAACACGCACACTGTTTCAGTGGAAAGAAGAAGATAAACAACCTACTAACACCGGAAGTAAATAGAAAACTATGCAAATGAAAAAGGTCGATTAAATAACATATAAAAAATAGCACAGAAAAAAAGAAAGAAAAGAGCAATAATCTGGGTAATTGCTAGAGCCCAAGTGCCGAGATCATATAAATAAATGTGTGGTATGGCTTTGAGACGGAAACAAAAGTGTGAAATGAGAAGCAAGTACGAAGGAAGGTATGATGACGGTATACAAATATTGCAAGACTGGCACACAAGTACAGTGTCCATGTCTGCTAGTAGTTAATATCGCTCTCGTTCAGTGCGAAGAGAGAATGGCAGCTATCGAGCCATGTGGCTCTCTCTCAACTTCGTGTGAAGAGACATTGAATGGGTGAGAAGTAGCAATTCCTCGGATACGACTTCTTCTCGGAGGATCGTCGTTGCCTCGCTTCGAGCAGCCACCTCTCAGCCACTCGCTCGGCCATCTCCCGCTCCACTTCACTGCAACGAGCAAGAGCGTTTATTTAGAACAAAAATTATTTACTTAATTATATTTATATTTCATTATTTCAATGCTTCATACTTTTCACTTTACCTTCAGTCGTCTTTCAAAAGTATAGACCGATAGAATGATATTTTCATTATGATAACTTCGATTCAAGGAGTGGCTGGCTTGGGATACTGTATGCTACAAAAATTCCCATTTGAACAGGAAAGTAAGTATATTTTAACAATAAAAAAATATCTCAGCTATGCTTTTTTTCCTCAAGGATACCGATTGCCTTAAATGACAAGGACAGGAAATTGTGGCATAAAAAGAAACGTAACGTTGACAAATGTACAAAGGACACTTGGACGTTGTCTTCAATTTCTAGCCTTGAGGGGGCACTCGAACCGGTTTCCTTCTCCAAGTCTCTTAGCCCTTTTTTGTCGACGACGATGACACATGACCTCTCTAGTCTAAGTACCCCCACTGCGTCATGGGCAAATCATCTCTTCTGCTGATTGTGAGAGAGTTAAAGCGGTGATCACACTCGAATTACCATAAACAATTCTTTTCTTCTAGAAAAACTCGTAGCCTGGTGGACATGTTGATAATATTATGATAAGAGAAGAGAAGCAGTTAGATAAATTAAGAACGGTAAAATGAGAGAGAGAGAGAGAGAAAATCAGTTGAAAATGAGCTAACATTGTCGACCATGACCAATGTAAATTCGCGATAAAAGTTTCCCCACCTCACGCAATAAGGTATTCTGACAATGAGCACGGCCAGCTGCTATAACTCTATAGCTAATCGCAAGTGTAATCTCCTTTTTCTTGCCCCAAGCCAATTTGCCATGGCTCCTTGTCTAGACTTTTCTTATAATATCGAATGCCAGTTTTCTTGGAGCAGAGCAGAAAAACTGCTAATGCATATTATTAATGCGAGATGAGCAAGATCGATGGGATCCTTTAAGATGAATATGCCTCAATTTGCATATCAACTATTACTCGTGCCCGACCACGTAAGAGAACGTAGTTGCTGGCATAAAAAAGACACAACTCCACCCTCGCGTTCATTGTAATGTCTCAGCGTTCTACTTGTGCACAGCAGCCATTGTTTTGTTTTTCTACTGCGTTGCAATCTCCATCTGCATTCCTTCCTGATCACACTTGGAAAAAGAACAAGAAATTGGGGTGCTCCTGCCGGTGCTTGCCGAATCTCAAATATTTAGTTTTGACAAGAAAAGAGATATCATTTCTCTTTTTTTATTGTCAAAATGATGCCAAAGCAATAGTGAAACTAGTACTTTTCTTTAGAATCGTTGCAGGAGGATAAGAGCGAGGCTGTGCAGTGTCTTCTTCTTACACTGACCGCCAACTCTTCATTGTATCAAATTACGCACGTCACTACAATCAGACATTCGAATTGCGCGGCGTGGTGCGGAACAGGAAGTCTTCCATATGTCATTACGCAATGGCACCCGGTGCGTGGTTGGTTGATTAGATAGTTGCTCTCGTGTCATTGTTGCAGACTGCCATCCAAACAGTGTCAAATGCACACATTATCAACCACACGATGAATAGAGGATCCATCAGGAAATCATTGCTATCTCGTCGAATTGCAATTCCCACGGGACATCACACGGTACACTTCTCTGATGAGATGCCCGCTCATCAGCCGGATGAATGACGAAAGTCTCAGTGTTTGCAGAGGGCAGACTTAGGAGCTGTTTGCAAATGCGGTAGAGAGAGAGAGAGAGAGAGAGAGAGATGAGAGAGACGGAGACAGAGAGAGAGAGCGAGAGAGAGAGAGAGAGAGACAGAAACAGAGAGAGCAAGAAAGAGACAGAGAGATAGAAGAGAACTCGAGTGCAGAGACATCACGAGCCGCAAGGAATGCTCTACATTTCAGGTGACGTCATTACCTGACTGGAAGAAAATCCTAGAGTTTTTTCCGACTTACAACACTACAGAAACAGCAAGGAGCCTACAAAAAGGAGGTCGAGAGGAAAATATCGTCCCAGATGATCATTTGTTTTGTTACATACCAAGATTCAAAAGCTCATGGTCAGGAATACCATGTGAATTGGCCAAAAGGGAAGGCTTACACCAAAATCGCATTGTATAGAGGGAAATGAGAGGAATCCTACGGCTTCCGACAAGAATGAATTAGCCAATGCCATGCGTCAGGAATTGTCCATTGGGTAATTAGAGAAAGAGAAAAAATGAAACAAAAGGACAATGGAACATGCGTAGGCAGCGCAATTCGGAAGGACAACATATTTTCTTTTTTTCGTCATCGAAGACTACAAAAATGGCTCCGTTTTTTTTTGTTTCTCCAATTTGAGATTCTTAGGAGCTAAATTTGTCGAGGTTTTTAGGACACGTTTTTTGTGCGGCAGTAAATTTTAATAATAATAAAAAATATGATAACTAAATAGTGAATTTGCTGACTTGAGTAACTTCTCGTAGAAGTGTCGGTCGTGAGAGGCGGCGCGCGAGAGGTCGCAGAGAGCGGCGAGGGCCGCGAGGAGAAGAAGGACAAGGACGGAAGGGCGCATCGGGTGGACGAGGCAGAGGATGGTGGAAGACGGAGGGTGCCAGCCGACCAGCCAGCCAGCCAAGCTCTCCGAGCAGTCACGATGGACTGGAGATACTGCAAGCAGAGAAAGGGACAGAGAGAGAGAGAGAGAGAGAGAGAGAGAGGGGGGAAGAGGGAGAGGGAGAGACAGAGAGAGAGGAGAGAGAGGGAGAGACAGAGAGAGAGGAGAGAGAGAAAGGGAGAGAGGGGAGAGACAGAGAGATATATAGAGATAGAGAGAGAAAGAGAGAGAGAGAGGGAGAGAGAGGGAGACAAAGGGATGGAGCGAGAGAGAGAAGGAAAACGAGAGCTATGTAGATAAAGAGCGAGAGAGATAGAGGGAAACTAAAGAGACAGAGAGAAATAGAGAAAGAGAGATAAGCTCATCACGAATACACCGCAAGCCCGCCAGCTATTCTCGGCAAGAACAGTCGCGCATGATGCAAGAATAGATGGAGAGAGAGAGAGAAAGCAAACATTAAGCCTCGAGTACTCTCTCAAGACGTTTGAGGCCAAACCCCTCCCTACCCCCAGCTAGTCCAGACCCAAAACACTCCAGAATTCCATCACAAATTCTACACACCACAAATTGTCCAGGTGAAGAGTGGACGTATGAGATCCCTCTGTCCTGGCTATGGCCAATTTCAGTGAAAAACAACGGGTAATGATGAATAGGTGAAAGCGCTTTGTTCTTACCTCTCCACTGCTCTCTCTATCTCAATCTCATTACAACATCTTCTCATCCCATTCTTTTTTTGCCGATATCGTCGCTACCTCTCTTTGTTTCCACTCTCTCTCTCTCTCTCTCTCTCATTCTTAGTCAATCTATAAAGCCCAAACGGTTTCTCTCTGAATTACCTAGCTCACTCTAGACACCCTCCTTGTCTATGACCGGCTGATATATAGTCGGAAGCTACCGTACCCAGGAAAGGGCACGGTGAACGACGGAGCAAAGGGCGAGACAAAGAAGTAAACACGACGAAGACGAATGAGTGAACAGTTCGGAAGGCAGAAAAAAGAGGGCAAGGCCCACTGATATCTCGGGTGGCATGGCGGAGAGATAAGAGATAAGACGTGGGCAGCAGCAGTGCAGACACGGAACGGCAGCAGTGGGTGACCCGGCGAGGAGGCTTTCGCCACCCTTCTTGGCCATCCCTCTCTTCCCCTCCATAACTGTTCACACTAGTTGCAGCCCCTCTTACACTCCTCTCTCCATTCACGCGCAGTGTTGATACAGTGTGCGCAATCGAGTTATCATGGCATGATGTGAATGGAAGAAGCAGAGAGAATAGAGAGAAAGAGACAAAAAGAGAGAGAGAGAGTGAGAGTGAGAGAAAGAGAGTGAGAGAGAGAGAGAGTGAGAGAGAGAGGTGGGGTCCCTCAGCGAAAAGAGGTGTGCCTAGAAGAAGCAGGTTTATCACAGCATCCGACCGCGAACAGGTGGAGGGCGTCATTTCATAAAGGCAGTAATGCATGGATTGCAAAGATGACAAAACATCACCTAACAGATGGGAATATGGCCAGGAGTTGCAGTTAATGTGACATATAATGAATGACATAGGCATCATGTTTTCATTGGTTATCATGAATTGCAGAGACACGACAGTAAGCGCGCATAATTTGTATTCCGGCATTAGAAGGTGATACTTTGGCCTGTGAGTCAAATAAATGCTCTCTATATATCTAGAATAGAATTATTGCTCGGCCGTTATAAGCGTAGGAGGCACTAACAATAAACATGTTTGAGTAGGCACAAACGGAAAGACGAGGATGGAGGTAAAGAAATGGAGAGAAAGACAGCGAGAGAGAGAGAGAAAGAGAGAGAGAGACAGAGAGAGAGAGACAGAGAGAGAGAGGGAGATAGAGAGAAGGAGAGAAAGAGGGAGAGGGAAAGGAAACCCAGTCATTCATATAAGAAACAGAATGATACACAATGTCAACATGAACAGGAGAGTGCGATGAGGCTGATGAGGGCAATCAGACTCACTCACCGAATTTTATGGACATTGCGGAGAGAGGGCGTAGGCGAATTCGATGAGGAAAGAGGGAGAGACAAGGAGAGGATAGTGAAGTTGAAGAGTTGAAGAGAGACAGAGACGGAGAGAGAGAGAGAGAGAGAGAGAGAGTCTGTTAGGAGTAATAAGAGACGAGAGATTGCGCAGTGTTCCATTTCTACTGTGCACACGACGATGAATCTGCGAGGAGTGGATGACGCATTGAGGAGGAGGCTAGAGGGGGATGGAGAGGAGTGGAACAGTGCAATACAAGGGCTTTCGAATCTTTTCCCTCATCATTGTTTCGTCACTTCCTGCAGGACCATATCTGACAATGAGTGAGGACTAGTGAGAGAGGAGAGAGAGAGGGGAGAGAGAGTAGAGAGAGAGAAGAGATGAGAGATGAGAGAGAGAAAGAAAGAGAGAATGGTTTGAAGCGCTACCATTCCGCCAGAGGGTTGTTTTGTCAGACTACCCTCTCTCCTCTTATCTCGTGCACCCTTTCCGGAAGCATCCAAAGTATCCATTCATTGGCTATCGACCCCTGACAAGTGATAACCGCTTTTTAGGCTCCCAGAGAACACCTGTCAATTCTATTGTTCTGAAAGAATAACGACGGAACACGTGAGATGGCGGTAGATCCCACATGGCATTCAATTGAGTATGAAGAAGAAGAAGGAGAAGAGACCACATGGAGAGGGGAGTGGCCACAGGTGGTTTAAACTTTTGAAAGCGCCGGAAATGGTGATCAGTGAAAGGTTGAGAGACAACCGCTCAAGTAAGAAGAATGTATGATGAATGAAGTTGAAAGTGGTTGGAATGAGAGGAAGAATGTATGGGGAGAGAGAAAGCAACCCTGGCAGACCACGAAGAGCATGCTTGGCGCGTGTGGCAGTAAGGAACTCCCCAAACTGAACTCACTCTGCTTTCCTCACACTCTTTCCAACTCTTTTTGCTCTCACCAACTTCCCGCTCACTCTCCTAAGGTATGATGCACAATGGCAGGAGGTGGAGTTGACTGAAGATGGTTAAGTGATAGGGCAAAATACTTGTGCCCACTCTCTCTGCCTCTCTCTCTCTCTCTGGCTCTCTCTCTCTCTCTCTATCTTTATCTCTCTCTCTCTCTAATTACTTCCTTTTTCCATTTTCCTCGTTCTCACTGAGCGGGAGGGACTCGCGGAAACTGAATCTCTTCTCGCTCTCTGCTTCTCCCATTTAATCAGTCTTTGCAGTATGAACAATGGAATGGAGAATGACACTCTATTGTACAGCAGCAGTCGCATTGCCAATTCGAGTCGATCACCGAAAGAAGCATTCCCCCATCTCATTCAAGTGGAATGAAGACTAAGCACATTGCTCTAGAGAAGATAACTCTCTTTCATTTCTCAGTTTTGCATTCTGTAAAACCCTAAGGCTCTCTGAAGTTAAATTGATACAAAAAAAATCGTAATCGGATATCCTTAGAAGAATGTTACAGCAAGCAGATGAAGCAAGAGGTTTTTGAGTGTGCGCGATTATTTGTTTCATAATGATTAAACAATACGACCGGTTATACCTTCACTCGCTAGCTCATAGACTCATAGAAAAGCTCTCTCTTTGATGAAACGGAAAGAGTTACGACTCAGGTATGAGTTCGGCGGGCTGAAAATAGACACCAATTTGGCAGCATTTGCCTAATGGCTATGGACGAGGACGGACGACGCCTTCATTAGCCTTAAAAATGCAACGGCATGTTGGTATGGGCAACGCTCGAGTCGGCCAAGCATTGTTGGAAGGCAGAGCTTGAGTGGGCGGAGGGAGAACACGGTTGGACTGTGTGATAGAGACGACGGCAGAGAGTGAGGAATGCCTGAAGAGGGGAGGAGGAGCTTGGAGGAGGTGGACATACATTAATGCCATGGTCTTTCGAGAATCAACATTGCTAATACTTCCATTCTACGATAACATGACGTGTTCTTCGACCAGCCGCTATATTATGTACATAGATCATCGGATGCTTTACAGCCTACAAACATATGTATGACGGAAGTAACTAGCGTAGTGTCAACAGTGAAACGGGGACATAGGGCTATCCCCTACGACGGGAGTGACATATTACTGTGCGTAGTATAGTGACACGTCTGCAGGCAGGTTACATACAACTCTTCAGATCACTACGTACATATGTATGTACGTACATAAATATGATAGTATTTGTAGCTTATGATGTCAGCATGCATGCTAATTGTAAGTTTACTACGAAAGTTAACGGAAATATCTTATTCGGACTTTGAAAAATTATTATGTAAATAATATGACCAAATACCAGACTTGGCTTTTTTTAAAGTTCATAGAGATTTGTTGAATGACGTCGGAAACGAGTGGGGAGGGATGCCAATATACATATCTTACCTTCAGACCATATTTTGCAGCCGAGGCGAGCGACAATTTAATTAAAAATCAGCAGCAAACATCTGCCCCCCAATATAGCTAAGCTATTTCAGAAAGTACATAGGGAGAGCAAGTTAAGAATGTGGAAGCTGGCTAAGTACTCGGGGGGGGGGGGTAGTGTTGGATGCCAGAGATTAGAATAATAACGGAGCGATTGTTGTAGAACTTGAAAGGGCCTCCGGCCACAACTGTTCAGAATCGCCATATACAGTATCGCATAGAGGTCACCCAGATTCCCCTCTCCCCTCTCTTTTTCTCTCATTTTCTCTGGCCACTTGTATCTCTCTCCTCTTCGTAGCCCAACAGTGGTTCTCGGCTAAATAAAACGGCTACCTCTTCTGAAAACACAGAATGTTTGTCTCTTCCAGAGATACAATAGCCCCAGCTGACCGTGGAATCTCGGGAACATTCGACCGTGAGCACAATGATGGAGTGAAAGCTGCTGTGCTTCACAAACAATCTCCGTTCCAAGAATGAGTGTGGAAGCCGTAGAGAGAGAGAGAGAGAGAGAGAGAGAGAGAGAGACAGAGAGACAGAGTGACAGAGAGAAAGAGAAAGAGGGAGAGAGAGGGAGAGAGAGCGAGAGGGAGAGAGAGGGAGAGAGAGAGTGTAGGCAAATTAAAGAGGCGCAAAGAAAAAGACACTGATGTCCTCAACGCCAAATGGAACGCTGCTCTCAGCAGACAAACAACGTTTTCTGCAATCGCGCTTTTGCAACACTTTCTCTCTCGCTCTCGCTCTCCTTTCTCTCTTTCTCTCACCCCCATGCACTCTATTCTTCTTCTTCTGGAGCTTTCTCTGTATGTCCATCTGTGGCTAAATCTTTTTTTCTGAATTAGTCAGCATCGCCACGTTGGCTAACGACATTTCTAAATCCGCTCCTTTCACTACGTCCTCTCTCATCTCTTTTCCCGCTCTCTCATCTCTCTCTCTCTTTCTCTCTCTCTCACTCTCACTCTGTCTCTCTCTGTGTTTACCTCTCTCTCTCTCTCTCTCTCTCTCTCTCTCTCTCTCGCTCACTCTCTCTCTCTCTATCTCTGCCTCTTTTCTCTTGGCCGGAAGTTGCCCTTCGGCATGACCTCACAGTGCCCGTTGCCATTAACACAATGACGGGCCTAAGAGGAAAGACGGAATCGTCTGAGCCATCAAATGAGTGCTCGCATCGTTGCCTCGTAAACAACGCGCCATTCTTCAAGATCTTTCTCTCTCTCTCTCTCTCGCTATCTCTGTCTCTCTCTCTCCCTCTCTCTAGTACGCACTCTGCCACCGTATCTCTCTCTCTCTCTCTCTCTCTCTCTCTCTCTCTCTCTGTCCATTTCATTCCCTATCCGTGAAATAGGTCCTCAACGTTTGGTTATCTTTAGGGATCCTGCGTGCCCTTTGACAATTAGCATGCAAAGAGACCTCTCTCTCTCTCCCTGGACGTGCCAAGAGACGTTCAATGTGTTCTGAAGGATGACCTGGGCTAGACGAGAGAGCGGGGTCGGACCATGGGGGTAAGATAAAATATGGTGGTCTACCGAGAGCGCCGACAGGAAACCAAGCTACATTCAACAAAGGAGAGGAGACGCCCTATTTCTTTCTCTCTTTCTCTCACTTTTTCATTACGTTTATCACTGATTACTTTGTTACTTTGCCATTTAGTCTGCATTGTAAGCACTCGAATAATTATATTACAACCATAGCAGTTTGTCCTTTGCCTTCTCTGGCTGGCTCCTACAATCCTTTCTTTCTTTCTCTCTCCCTCTCCATCTCTCTCTCCCTCTCTCTCTCTCTCTCTCACTCTCTTTCTCTTTGCCACGCGTGTCTGTGCTAAAATGACAAGTGGGAGGAAACAGGTATCAGTCAAGACCACACGAGCCGTCGTCTCCTCTTCATGTGGCCAGCAGATCAGAGAGCGCCTGTCCCAGTAGAGATAGCCACATTTCAACGATACGTAAATGCGTACGCTGTCAACTCTGGCCGAAAAATAAAGTGACAAATAGCCCGATAACCGAAAGTGATGAAGGCTAGCGGGTCGAGAAAGGACACGCTGATAGTAATCTCGGAGAGTGATAGCTCGCAGAGGTCGGGGGGTCTTCCTGATAGTACTGCTGAGGCAGGCGAGAGAACTGCTGAGGAATGTGTGAGTAGAGGGGGAGGCTCGATGATGCTTCACTTTCAATGTGGGAAGTCTGCCGTCATGTCGCACTCTCCTGTCTTCCAGGATGCTCTTTCTCTCTCCCCTCTTTCTTTCCTTCTCTCTCTCTCTCTCTTTTCCTCTCTCCCCTCTTTCTTTCTCTCTCTCCTTAGCTTCATCCACTTTCTCAACGAGCACATGGCCTTGCTCCTGCTAACAAAAGGGGCGCGCGACTGCTAAACCACTCCAGCCAGGAAGCGTGGGCCGGAGGAGAGCCTTGCAAGGAGTATCTCGGCCTCTCGCGAGATACATCTCTCATCTTAATTAGTTGTCGCCTCGATACTCCACACCCTTAGCATATTGCACCGCTTACTATTATTAGGACACACACCGATTGCGTCGCATTGCACTTGAACTCACGGTCTCTCTGCATAAAAGATCTTCTCTTCTTCAATAACAACGGATAACAAAACACGCGCGTTCTTGTGATCCCACAACCCGAGAAACGATTGGTATTCGAAGAAGAGTAACAAATGATTAGAAAGAAACAATTAAACGAAATGATGATGGTGAAAAGAGTAATCACAATACCTTGCATTCTCAACGGATCAAATAGAATAGGAATGCTACGAATTCTCTAAATCCGCCTAACATTTCGTTGAACGGAGATGTCGAAAAGGCACATAAATTGATAACAAAAGTGAAAAATTATACGATCCCAAACCTTGATTATAGCAGGAAATATCACATGGTGATTAAATAAAATATACACAAACATAAGTGATTTGACGGGCTAACTTCTTCGTATTTACTCGTACGTAACTATGGAGGCAGCCGGATAAGAATTAGCAGGCCGAAGGGAGGAGAGAACGACAGCGCAAACTATTCAAAGGGCACAAAGGTGGGAATATTGCAATCAGGAACAATGGAAGATAGAGATAGAGAGAAAAAGGAGAACGACTGGGAGAGAACGCTGAAAGCGGAAGAATAGAGTAAAGTAAAAGTAAGCAGAGAGCAAACGAAAAAAAAATGAAAGAGAAGAAATGTGGGAACCAAAAATGTCTGATGAACTCCAACAGCAGAGTCAGCAGCAGTTTTTTGCTCACTACATCTAAGCTACACAGAGCCTTTCGTGGAAAAATTAACATAATTTTCCCTAGGAAGAGGAGGTGGAGGTGGAATACTTTTGAGTTAAAACCGCTGAGTTAAAACCGCTGGCTGAGTAAGAGTGAGAGGGTATCGCCGAGGGCAGCGGTGTGTTTCCTCTCCCTCATGGGCTCTTCTGCCCTCCTCTCACTGAGTCCCCGTAGGAGTACGCGAGTAGCTGCAAGCTCCGCCCTGCAAATAAGCACTACCAAAATCTGATTTTTTCTTTCGCTAGAATGTCTGATCATTAAAGGCAATTTCTAAATATCCATAGTGTCTTCGTAAGTTTCGCAGAATATTATTATATAAAAATATATTACTTATAAATATTAGAAAGATAACTTAGGAATAAAGAAGGATAATTTGGATATGCGCACACTGTTCTTTGCTTTCCTGCCCATTCCTCTGAGGGTTCTCTTCTCTCGCCGTTCCAGTGTCTCAGTTCACGGCGCAGAGACCGTTCGTGACTTCGTAGAAGCCTGAGAAGCATGAAGAAGTCACACAAGGGGCAGATATATTTACATAGAGCTAGTGAGAGATAGAGAGAGACAGAGAGAGAGACATAGGTTTAGTAGACTTATGAGAGAGAGAGAGATAGAGAAAGATAGAGAGAGAGAGAGAGCACGGCGCAGAGAATGCAGACAAATCAGATAGTGCTGATACATGATCTGCTGTGTCAATTGTGGCCTCGAGCCCCCTCCCCCCTTCCTGTGTCCTCATTACTGCAGTCATTTGTGGTTAGCCAAGCAGTGCAGTGAAGCTTCATCTATGGCTTCGCCCTCCCCCAGCATGATATCACATTTCATTTTGACATTTGAAAATGACGACAGCAAAATACGACGAATAATGACGGGAGGATACTAAGATAAACAATAATCTCGAAATAATTTAGCGCCGCGTAGGCTTACATTAGTCCGATGGGGCACAATTAGCCCGATGGGACACACATCCTACGGTAGCCCACAGAGGTTGCTTGCTCTCTGTGCCAAATTGAAAACTGCGTGGGCCCGGGCAAAGGGGGGGGGGTTTCACAGAGATCCATTATCTGTTTAGTCGCCAGCAAGGATACATGCGGATTCAAAGGGTTGATTGGATTGCTTTCTGGCCTAGCCAGGCCCGGGCCGCTCGCCATCCTTTAAATCAAACAACTGCCCCGCGGCGCATTACTCAGACCAATCAAAGTGTATACGCATTTCGATTCACTAATTGTTTCATCAAATTCGATGTTGTACGACTTCATTGAGTAAAAAATTGAGCATAGACCATACAGTTGATACTACGCACTCTTGCATCTGTCTATATATTTTTTCTCTTTTTTTCGGTTTCTCTAGTCCCTAATCCCTTTCTCTCTCCTCTCTATCTTCTATCTCCTCTCCCTCTCTCTCTCTCACTCCATTCCCCCCTCTCTCTCCCTCTTCTCTCTCTCTCTCCCTCTCTCTCTACCCGCTACTCCGGGTGTGCTATGAGAGTGGCCCCATTTCTGCCTCTTGAGGAAGAGCATTCCCTATCAGACAAAGCGTGGGATGCGGCTGACGCATCTCTTCTGCTCCTTCTCTTAAGCTAAACGCCGCATACTCATTTTGCAGAGCAGTCTCATCTCATTAACATAAATTACCCGCAAACGACACCCGAGGCTATTTCCGGAGTGCAACGGAACTTTTCCACTTGTTTAAAAGGGCAGCCTACGAAAGTTTCATAAAGTCGTCCCAACGTGAGCACTGACCATGAGAAGAAATATCACTAAATATAGTGCGCACATGTTTTAAATAGCCATTACTTCTTCCTAGTGCAATTTAGTTCTAGAACTATAAGCAAATTGCTTCTTCCTAGAACCATCAGGGAATAAAAGCAACTGTCGAGGACCCAGAAAATTAGGTTGGGGAAGTAGGTATTGAGCCCGGAAACCAGGATGGGTTTGCTGTTTGTGCCACTCAAAAACATGGTGGGGTAGGGCCTTGGGGTGGCACAAAATCAAGGTGGGTCTGTCAAATCGACAGAACCTTTTTTCCCCTGAGAACCATTTAGTTCGAATTTAGTAAAACAAAAGTGATTGCTTTAATGGATAATCACGAGTTAAGCTGATATCTGAGCCGGCAATCCTCACCTATTTTCAGTTGATCACCGAAGCAACAACTAGACATCGCAATATGTTGAATGAGACAACTATTACTCGACGACATAGTTAGTTACTCCCTAGCATTCCCTGATCTCTGTGACATCTAGCATTCATCCACCACATATTAAAACAGTTTTCTAATAAGACTTCTTTAAAAAGAAATCTACTGGAGGGTAGCTCCCATAGTTGTTAAAAGGCAGTTTTTCAAGTACAATGATGAAGTGATTTTTTTTAAAGAATATTATGAGGGATGATAGGATGATTACTCCGCCTGTTTTTGTACAAGACTGACGGGAGATTAGCCCGGACACAGTCCTGATCGCACTCGGAGAGGATGAACCGCCAGAAGAGACGGTCACTCGAGTGCGCGAGGATGAAGGAGACGAGAGCGGGCACGGACACGGGGATGTCTGAGGGGAAGACGGCACTGTCTGATGGTCTGCAAAGAACATATCTCTCATCTCTCTATATATCTCCCCGCTCTCTCATCCATCTCCCTCTCTGTATGTCCAGTCTCTCTCTCTCTCTCTCTCTCTCTCTCTCATCTTTCCCTCTACCGCCCCCTATTTCAAAGACTTCCAGAACCACTTTTGAGATCCTATATCACTGCCACCAAACACTTCAAAGATTGATCTTCGCACTGGGCAGACAGGTCAAAAAAGACTCTAACCGGTTGGCAGAAAAGAAGAGAATGGTCGGCAGGAGTTGGAAATCAAAGATTGCCGGCATCTCAGCGGCTGTCGTATCGACGCTGAACATGTTGTGGATCTCTTTCTCTTTCTTGCTCTCTCGTCATCTCTCTCTCTCGCTTTCTCCTCTCTCTCTCTCTCTCGCTTTCTTCTCTCTCTCTCTTTCTCTCTCTCCCTCTCCTCTGTTTCATTCTCGAATTTTCTTTGTTATTTCGAGCACAAGTCATCTCTAGAAGGCCTTGAGAACAGTACAAAGTCCAAGGAGGAAGAAGCTTACTATAAGAAGCGAATGGATGACGATGCTGCTCGATCGAAGATGAGTGCAACTGCTTGGAGGAGATGGACAACCTGAGAGGAGGCAGCATCGGAAGGCCCGCCAGAGAAGAGGATGCACGTGTCTTCGGCCAATTTCTCAACAATAATTGCACTATTAGCATCTTTAATAATTAGCATTCTTATTAAGAAACAGATTAACTGGTCTCTGATGTTATCAGTACAGACCTTTGTTCTCGCAATCTCCATAAGCTGAGCAGTGCTGATTCGCGTGATCAAGTGGTGTCTACCAGTTGTGCCTTCAGGAATAGCTTTCCCACTGGCATTCGTGTTCAGTCGAGAGGCGCCGAATCGATGAGCCGGGACATCCACTCGCATCGAGTTGAGAGTGCCCATGTGGAAGTCGTGGATGAACTCACGCAGGTTAGCACTAAAGAGCAGGGAAGAAAAGCCTCTGCCACAAAACAGGTTGAGGAAGCAAGTATTGGACACCGGGAAGGGTTGCCTGAAAACGGAGTTTCGGTTTTCCTCAAAACGAAATTTCCCCAAAAAAATATGCTGGAGTGGGTTTTTGGAGAATCCCGAAATCAAGATCTGCCAAATCGACAGTACCTTTATATCTGTTTAGTAAAGTGTTCAGAATTAAAGCAATGAAGAAGAGTAAGGATACGAATAGAATGCATATGAAAGATACCCGCTGAAAGCTGTTTCCATCTTGTAGGTGGCATGCCGCTTCTGGTCTAGTGCGACAACAAAAGACTCTCTTGGCTGTTCATCCGGCTGTCGTAGACCCCACGAAGAGAGTAGCCACTCGTGTTGTACAGTGTCCAGGATGGCAAAGCGAAGGGTGCGATGAGGCTTCACCTGTCAATAGAATAGAGCATGGCAAACTAATTCATCGAAACCAGTCGATATTGAAATCGAGAAATTTTACCTTATGAATAAAAAGGAGTCCGGGAACCCCTTTAAAAGTTAAAAAAAAACCTACAATGCATGCGTAGGCAGTGACTCTACGGTCATTCTCTCCGCTGCCCTGCTCGGGAGTGGCTGCTTCTTCTTCCATTCTACCGTAGTTGAGCGAGATTGCAAGGCGATGGCGCATGCACAAATCAGCCCTCTGAACAAAAAAAAATTCTTTTAAATTAAATTTAAAAAAAACCTTAATTAATGAATAGAATATTTCGCTCGAACAGGTCTATTTCACTTGACTACGGTACTTCCTGTAGAAGCACTGAAATCCATTAAATAGCTATACCTGGACATCTTCGTCGTGAGCACGATCGAGTCGAAGAACGATATCAGAGCGCCTTCTTCGTCGTTCCGATTCGTTCATGTAGAACTCTTCGCAGCAGTACTTTAGCATCTCCTCTTTAATTAGCATTATTAATTAATTAACCTCATTAAAATTATTATTTCTAATTTTGGACATACAAATCTATATAACATCAATCTGACAAAAGGAACAAACCAGCTGCAATGATCTTAGCAAATCGAAGACATTCTCTCCTTTCACTCGAGAGAAACTCGCATTCACCAAAGAAGCTCCGTGCTCGGCGTGTACTGTTTGAGCCTGACTGTATGCTAGGTAAGGTAATTCCGACACCATAATACCCTAATCATCGCAGGTTCAAGATTCCACATACCGTATCCAGGTTGGCTCCTTCAAAATCCCATTTGAATGAATGGGTCTTGGAGTGACATTTCGTGCACGCTTGAGAATGGTCCACGAAGGAAAGCGAGTGTCGACAGCATACTTCTGCCTCAAGGATTTTTCCTTCTTTTTTTGGAGATACTTAAATCGCGTAAAAAGCGTAATCGATAAGGCTCATACATTTTCCCTCACCTCTGTTCTAAGCTTCTGTACTCTGCAAGCTTGCTGATCTGACTCGAAGGTTCTTCTTCTAGCCGTCTGCGCAAGCAAGTCTATCTCTGACTTCCTTTGTCTGGTATAGAGACGGCTTGAATTTGGCCCATCACAGTCAGAGTATTCGAGAGCCACCTCAATTGCTTTTAAGATTATTCATCAATTCATTAAGGATAACAAATGATATACCTGCTTGAATACCGCAATGTCGGCATTCCGGGCATATAGAGCGGTCGGTGTTTAGTGGCAAGCACAATGAGTGGGCCACTTTCAAGGAGCTCTGCCAGCTGCACCGACTTCCGTTCAAATGCGTTCTCTGAAGAAGGAAGAGAGAGAGAGAGAGAGAGAGAGAGAGAGAGAGAGAGAGAGACATAACACGAGTGTCAATAGAACATAATAAGTGGAACCAACCAAGTCGCAGGAAGGGAATGGCAGAGTCGGCTGAGACTTCGATGACCTCCTTGACTGCTTGGACAATCGCATCAGAGTCCAGGTCGGAATCCAGGCTAGAATGAAAGAGGGAGATCCCTTACAAAAATGATAGAACGTTGTTCGAAAAGAAAACCTACGGAGTAGCTTTGCCGCTAAGTGAATGGACGGCAATTGAAGAGGGGCCAAGCAGCAGATTCCCAGCTATCGTACGATTCGACACCACAAAGAAGTACGTGTCGTTGTCTTCTGCGCAAGTAGAAGGAGCATTGCTTTTGTGTATTTACAATTACAACATTAAAGGGAAAATACCATTTAAAAAAACCCTTGCTGACCAGGTTTCCCAGTAGCAAATTTGGCAGCAGCATCTCGGTATATGGAGTAGCCTTTTGGCGTGTGATCAAGGGACTGTAATCATTGGATACTGTATTGACTGCATACCGTACACAGTATGAATTGTGCATACTTGTGCACGTCAGGGCGAACAAACTTGGAAGCGATAATATCCAATGACGATATTCGAGTGAAGAAGTGCAACTCGCGTGAGCTCTTCGATAGTGTGAATATATGCGAGGGGCTCGAGGACTCTTTGAATCCAGCTGAATGCAGGACTATCAGTAGAAAACAGTGATAACGAAGAGAAGCTATGTACAGGTAACTACTAACACATATAAATGATCAGCAGCAGGTTCGCCTTGATACACAATGGGAACGTCGCCTCGATAAGCGACTAGCACAGGAAACATGGGGCCCTGAATCGGAGTTGGAAGACGAAGTTGAGCAATCTTGGCAAACCTTGTACTTCTTGCGGCATTGCCCGCGCGGAGCGAAGCAGTTCACTGCGCTGAATCTGATCTGAGAGGAGTAGAGAATGATTAAGGAGAGGAAGAATAAGTTATGGAAATAATAATAGACGAGAATAAGATTAAGGAGGTAATAGTTGAGACTAGAATAAGATTAAGGAGATCATAATTGACGAGAATAATATGTAATGGACGAGAGAGAGAGAGAAGTCAACCTGCGATTGATGGCGATGAAAGACTCGTGCAATGGTCTCGAACGGATTGCGCATGGCCAAGCTCGCGTCACTCCACGGTGCATAGTACAACATCACGGTTAGAAGGGGCTCAGGAGCACCTGGAAAGTGTTAAAGAAGAAAGACAGTGGCTACAACCCGTCATGGCTTTGTCTTTTCAAGGCCACGAAGACGAATGGCCTACCTGGAACTGAGTGGACATTGCCGGTGTAGTAGTCATTGACGAAGGGACGAGAAGAGTTCGGGAAGAAGGGACGAAGTGGCGGCGCGGCAGCGAGAGGGCTGATGTCTTCGCCGAGTGGCCACCATGACTCAGACTCTGCTACGTGTCTCAAGAGGAATTCAATCAACGTTAGAGAATAAATAAATAAATATTTAATTATATAATGGAAATTAAGACTTTGCAGTTAATTATAATTACCAAGAACTCATAAGAGCAATTATTTTCCTCAAGCAAGCATCAAAGAAAAGGCATCGAACTGTGTGAGCAGCACGACGAAATGCACGATGACAACAAAGAGGATTGCCATTGAGACGGAGGTCTCGAGTCGACGACCACCACCCAACTCAGAGAGACGACCTTGGCCGTCAGAGCATTGCTTCTTCTGTGCTTCCTCGCCTCAAGGAAAAAAAGCAAATTATTATCTCGATATAACTGCACAATTAAAGCAAAGGTATTAAATAGAGTAAACAAATAACATAATGCAGCAAATCATGTTAACTAATAAGTGATACACACTTGTGCTTGATTTGCTCCGAAGCCTAAAAACGCCGTTAGATCTGTAAAGACACGTGAATGAGCGGAAGGCATGAGCGCATGATAAATCGTAGTGCTACGTGTACAAAAGGAAAGAGGGAGGATAAGAGAGTGTGGGTTTGTGAGAGAACCAGTCGAAAAAGAAGCAGCTGCATTGTGAACCCATCGCTTTGCCTCATTCCAGGAGCAGCCATTATAAATGCCAGGCCAATATTGGCTCAGTTCTTGTTATCATACTCATCAAATTATTATTACAAATTACGAAACACGAAAGCAATCGTATTGCATTTCCCAGTTGAGGAAATGTGATGAAACCTTGGTCACTGTCGTCGCTTTCTTCGCTTTGAGATTCGCTGTCTTGTGCTTCCTTCGCCTCTTCAAGTTGTTCTGCAGAATCCCGCTTGACAAGCTCGAATGCCGCCTTAACAACAAGAATAGAATTCATTGCATCATTGGCGAAATATCCCCTATCTTCACCTCAATTTCAGAGAGCGTTATCCACTCTTCAACTTGTCGTTGGATCCAGCGTTCAATGAAGCTGCGTTCCAGGGAACTATCTGTTTCTGAAGAAGAAAGGAACAACTATAACAGGGAAGTTTGGAAACGTGTTTATTAACGTGATAGGTTGAATTCGCGGAGAGATAGACGCTTACAAAAGTCTGTTGCTTGTGAACGCGATGGATGGGTTGGATGAATACCTGGTTGGGAAGGCAGCACAGCCTCGTGGTGGTTGTTGCTCTCCTTGCTTAGCTGGACACACTCGACTGCCGCGAACACAACGCTCATTCTACCCACATCTCGGCTGCTGAAAATGCAACCACCAATATTAATGTAACCATTTACTGGCGAGAAAAGCTTCTTTAACCGCAGAAAAACCTCTTAGAACGGAATCAAAACCACCGCACGCAAAAATGCCTTCAAGGTGAAAATTGTGTGGTGTTCTCATGCGACCGTTCTTTAGCTAAAAACACACTAATTTATACCGTATAAATTGTTAAATTGCCACACCAAAATATGTCATATAGAGCACACTGAAATGCTAATGAACTTATGCTAGCAGGCTAAATGATATTACTGTGTTATCCCAGAGATTCCGGGTCATTATTGTGATGTTGGAATAGAATGAATAGCATTACATGGTCTATTACAATATATCGTTTTCAGTATCCAGGCAGGATATCCTTCTAATGTCTCCCTCTTAAAAGTATTTCAGGCTGTTTTGTATTATTTGCTGCGTTACTCAGGCATCCAATTTCTCTACTTGAGACATGGCGGTCGTTGCTTTGTTTTAGAAGTGTGTGTATACTTAGGAGTGCCAATGCTTTAGTTTGATCGAGTCTTTGTGTTTGCCTCCGTCTCATTCTTCCTCCTTTCCCTTCGCAACCACGTGCTTCCTGCGACGCCTTCGTGGCACTTTCTGCTGCATACGGGTGGAGGAGGGCAACACTGCTTGGTAGCCAGCGTGGCATGTTTCCCCGTCGTGGGTGGAATTCTCTAGTTCGTACTCTCTCCATCTGCTCCTCCTCCTCTCTCTCTCTCTCTCTCTCTTCTCTCTCTCTCTCTTTCTATCTCTCTCTCTCCCTCCCCTTTCTCCGCCTCTTCCTTCTTCCTAGGTGCACAGCTCTTCGCGTGTCTCTTTCGAGCAAACAACTTCAGGGGTCCTCTGCGGGAGCGGAGGAAGGGGGCAGACGGCACCCACCCATGGCCCCGGCGGCTGGATAGGCAAGTCATCTGCTCTCTGTCATGCGCTCTGCACCCTCGTCTCTCTCACTCATTCTCTCTCCCTCTCTCCCTCTCTCTCCTCTCTCTCTCCCTCTCTCTCTATCCCGCTCTCTCTCCGCGCGCTCCTCCCGCATCCACTGTCCGTTGCCGAACACTGGGCGTCGCCTCCTCTTACTCGTTTTCTCTCGGTTTAGTCCATCTTCTCGTCGAGATGCAACTCTCCACAGATCCCTCTGCCTCGACCACCGCCCTCACTTCATCCTCTTCAATCTCTCTTTTCTCTCTCTTTCCTCTCTCTCTCTCTCTCTCTCTCTCTCTCTCTCTTCCGCTCTAAGCCACTCAGCCGACCGCCTTCTCTGCATCTTTCGCGTTCGATTGAGCCGAGTGGCGGGGCATCTGCGTTCCCTACTTCAGTTGTTGGCTATGCGAAGGCCAAAGTAAGTAAGTGTATGTGTCTCTCTGAGAGAGAGAAAGAGAGAGAGAGAGAGAGAGAGAGAGAGAGAGAGAGAGAGAAAGGAGAGGCTCTCTCTTTCCTCTCGGAAAGAGATTCTTCTAAGATGACGATGACGTCTCTCTCTTCTCGTCCTTCACATATCTCCATCCTCATAGGGTGTGTTCTCTTCTAAACTTCTTTGCATAGTATGCTCTTGTGTCATCCAACTATCGGTATGGCCTTCAGGTGTGTGTCGACTTGTGTGTGATATGCAGCTGTTGATTGTCAACTTCATTGATGCCAATGATGATTATCACCGTCAACTTCTTCTGTTTCCGAAGAGAACGCCTCTGGGAGACGACAGCTAAGATAGATCGAAACGGATGACAACCTCAGCTGCCGCCTGTCAGTTGACTCGTCCCGATTAGTGCATTCAATGAAAAGAGTAAGAGTGAGATAGAGATAGGGAGGGAGAGAATTTAAAAAAAAATACTAGGAAAAGATAGAGAAGTCGACGAGAAGAGTATCCGATTCTTGATGTAAGAGGCAATTGATGTTGCTTTCTATCTCTATCTCTCTCTTTCTCTATATCTCTCTCGCTTCCTCTCTCTTTCTCTATCTCTCTCTTTCTCTATAACTCTCTCGATTCCTCTCTCTCTTTCTCCCCTTTCTCTATCTCTCTCTCGCTTCTCTCTCTCTCTCTCTCTCTCTCCCTCACGCTTGGTTGTTGTAAGTGGGAACGGATTGGCTCAACAGAGGGTGGGGCTGCGAGTGCTGGAGAGCATTCTAGCAATGCGAATAGAAGAGAAGAGAAGAGGCGCAAGCGATAAGGGTAAGAAGATGGAGAGAGATAGAGTTTGTTTCTAGAATGAAAGAGAAGGCGCTGTGGAGGAGAACATTGGCCACAGCTGAGTCAGCAAGAAGAACCAACAACAGCCAAAGAAGAAGAAAGGAGCATGACCATTGATTCTCTCACTCAGGGAACACCACACATCTATCTCTCACTCTCTTCTCTCGCTCTCTTTCTCCTTCTCTCTCTCTCTGTTTCCTTCTCTGTCACTCTCTCTCTCCGTCTCTATCACTCTCGCCTCTCTCTTTGCAATGTTTGTGTGGCGTTCGATTGGCAGCAAGGCTCTTTGGGAATGGCTTAGCCAGAATGACGTGGATTAATGTGGAAGTGATGTGTGTGTTCGAGGCGCTGTTGTCGGGGCTACTCTTAATGACACTTTAAGATATTCCGTGTTGGGAGGAGAAGGCAAGCTTTCTATCATGAAAACATAATAATAATAATAATAATAATAATAATAATAACAGTAGCTGTGAGCTGACTGCCTTACATATGTATTTGTATGCCATGTTCTATATTGGAGTCAGTCTCATGAGACCAAGAAGACAACAACCAACATCATTCTAGTCATAGAGCCCATATGACATTTCATCATATGACAAAAGTCGTCTGTTCAATTGCTGTTCTGCCCCTCCGTGACACACCAGACAGTGAAGATCACTGAAGGATCACCGTGAGTTCTTCTTTGGAGAGAGTGCCAAACATATGTAGACGGAGAAATGTATTGTACAGGTGAAACGGAAAGATGCTACATATTTTTTTCATATATCCTGAAATGAGCTAATTGAGAAAATATGTGGCCCACTCTTTACAGTATAACGGGTACCAGGTGGAATGTCACAAATATATTTTTTTTTAGTTTTGAGATGAAAGGCATCAGAATTATACATACGAAGTCGACAAAGTGCACGACTGTCGTCACCTGGCGAGCTATGAGAATTGCTATAGATGTGACATTTACATTCGGTGTAAGTCTTAGGTAGGTTTCAGCCGCCTGACTTCTCTGGACTCTCTCACCGCCAGTGCTCTCTAGCTTTCTGTCTGAACTCTCTGGACTCTCTCGTTGCCAGCACTCTCTTGCCGCGCGTCTTGTCATCATCCGCCCCCTCAGTGTTAGTAAACCTTTTTGATGTCCGCGTCGTCGAAGGCTTCAAGAGTAGGTGGTAAAAGTAGATTAGCACGCTCTCTTCCACTGGGTCCATCTTTCGCGAAGAAAAAAAAAACGGCATCTTGGAGTGACAGGGCAGATGTGCTCTCTCTCTCTCTCTCTCTCTCTCTCTCTCTCTAGCTCTCTCTCTAGCTCTCTCTCTCACGCTCTCTCTCTGTCCCTCTCTCTCTCCCTTTCCCTTTCTCTCTCTCTCCCTCTTTTTCCTGTCTGATAAGAGGAGTCTTCCAGTGCCGATGCTAAAAATGCGTCTTCCAAGCACACGGCGGCTAAACGTACAAGTCCCATGCACAAAAGGTTTCTCCTTCTCCTTTATCTCTGACAAGCAAGCAAATTCGTGCCCGGAATCATGGCTTCTTTGTTCACATATTTTACGTTTCGAAAGAGTGGCAGACGGAAAGGCGATCGGGTGAGAGAGAGAAGAGAGAACAGAGATAAAGAGGGACGGGAGCAGGGCAGAGAGTGCGGAATTCATTGAGCTGCATCTCTCTCTCTGTTCGGAGCAGAGCGCGGTGCCCACTCTGCAACCCATTCTCACAATCTAACTCTTCCACCCTTTCACTTTCTCTGGTTCTCTCCCTCTCACACACACTCTCCCTCGCTCTCGTCCCGCCCGGAGGACAGGGTACTTTCTGTTTTGCTGGCTTGCATTCTTGTCAATCGGCGATGCCTTCTCACGCAGCAAGAGAACAATAAGTCGCGCCATCTTCCGCCTCTCTCCCTCTCACCCTCTCAGGCTCTCACAACCTCGCCCTCTTTCGCTCTCACAACCTCGCCCTCTCACCTCTCACAACCTCGACCTCTCACCCTATCATCATATCACCCTCTCGCTCGATCACCCTCCCCCTTCATCTACATCTCCGCTTAATTCTATAGGTTGCTTCGTTGAACAATCAATCATCTCAAAAATCATTTTAGCTGAGACGTCAATTATGGCAGATTTTCTGACTTACGAGATGGAAATCCGATACATGGAAACTCTCTTTTGATTATCTTAGGATTATCTTCAGCCACTTTTTTCCTGCTTTTCGTAGGAAGTTTTCATAAACTATAGTATCGAGCATGATATAAATCACTAGACTTTCCCATATTTCTCTTCAGAATTCAGAAAATGCAACGGGCTGTTTTGGAGTTTGTTATCTACTCTTTCTCTCTCTCCTCTCTCTCTCTCTTTCTCCCTCTCTCCCTCTCTCTCTCTCTCTCTCTCTCTCTGTTGAGCCAGGTGCATTCTTACATTTTCATTCTTTCGTTTGCTTGGTAGCTGTTTCTTTTTAAGCTTCAATAGGTCCCTCTGTATGCAAAGAGCCCTGGCTGAGAGCGAAAATCATGAATAAGTTGAAGTCTCCATATTTGATCTCTTTGCTGCTTTAAAAAAAAAATTCTCACAAAAACAAATTCTTGTGCTTCTGATCGAAACGCTACAATTATTCCAGACTAAACCGACTGCAACAAACTGCTCATAGTACGCTGAGAGCTCCTGCACAACATCATGGCAGAAATGTAAGTGCCAAATAACTTTTTACATGTTTTGTGGCACAAAACTGGCGATCGGCTTGACAAATAGGAGGGAAATTAGGGGGAGAACGGAGTTGCAGAGTTGTTGCTGATTTCTTGGTGTGGTTTTCTGCAGAGAGAGAGTGTGCTTATCAAACTACTCATACAAATGTTCAATCTACATATTTACGATTTCAGATTTGAGAGAAAATTTCAGTCGTGCACAAAAGGCTTTTCAAGTTGCTACAAATTGTGACAAATTCGTGGGATGAAAGTTTGATGAAAGTTTTGATATTATATTTCTGTGCAGCTTTCGTTACTGGCGTGAGCATTAAAGTTGTTTGGATGTAAACATCAGCCAGCCAACAACTCTCTGATTGTGAGAGCAGCTGCTGGGCTTGGCATTTCTATGTTGGTTAGACTGCGAAGCGACGAGCAGAATATGGAACGCGGTCGATAATTCTGAATTTTGGTGCCGTCTCTTCACTTCCGCCTTTCTTCTCTCTCTCTCTCTCTCTCTCTCTCTCTCTCTCGTTCTCTGTTTTCTTGTGTTTGTTCGCTCTCCTTCTCGCTCTCTCTCTCTCTCTTTCCCTCTCTCTCTGTCATTGAATCTCTTCCATTCTGCTACTTTCTTATATTCAATGACGTCTTTCACATTGCGCCTGAGACGTAGACGTAAACGTAATTCCCGGAAGAATGAGACATGACACTGTGTCGCCTCCGAGATTGTTCAAAGATCGATTTCACATGAGATTTAATGGATGAAGCTTCATGCTTCAGGCGCAACAAAACAACTCGGGTCTCGGCAAATAAATTAGCCAAGCTCGATTGCTTTCTTCCTCATCCAAGATGCATTTCATTCGGAAGTAGAGATGTTTTGAAATGACATTTCCGACAAACAGTCATGCAGTATCCTCACAGTTTCGTCACTCTTTACATAGTGTCTGCTTGCTTGCTCGCACTAGAAGCCTGTATTCTATTCTATATCCAGGTTATTCACTTCTTGAAATGTTTGCTAAACATGAGCCACAATACATAGACTTCAACAACATATGTATGAACGGAACGATCAGAGCGCTAGGACATCAGAGATATAGAAAAAGGAGAAAGAGAGAGAGAGAGAGAGAGAGAGAGAGAGAGAGAGAATGGGAGACAGAGAAATAGAGAGAGAGGAGAAGAGAGGGAGCAATACTGAATGACAGATGTAGCAAGCTGTCTAGGAGGAGGGCTAGAATGAGAGTGTGCTGAGAGAGAGAGAGAGAGAGAGAGAGAGAGAGAGAATTAAGAGAGGAAGAGGCAGAGCTTCGCAACGCGGACAGCAGACAGATCAGCTGATTCCCTCCTCCCTTCTCCATTGTGGCCAGTGGATGGCCGCCCTATCATCGGCCTTTCCTCTCCCTTTCTCTTTCTCTCCTCCCTCTCTCCACTCTCCTCCTCTCATTCCCTTGTGACTTTGTCACCTGCGCCGCTCCTCTCTCCCGCCCTTCTTGAGCCCTCTCGGGCACATCGACAATTTATGCGAATCGTGATCGCTCTCTTTCCATATATCTTTCTCCCCCTCGCCCTCTCTCTCTCTCTCACTCTAGTGTCCCCTTTGACTTTTGGTCATCCTCGCAATGACCAAGCTCAATAAATCGCAGAACGGAGAGAGAGAGAGAGTGAGAGAGCTAGAAAGAGAGAGAGAGAAAGAGAAAGAGAGAGATAGAGAAAGAGGGAGAGAGTGAGAGAGATGGATAAAAAGAGAGAGATAGAGAGATGAGAGAGTGCAGTCTGCTTTCGTCTTCTCCCTTGTCCCCACATCTTCTATGCGGTATATGCACCGCCCTTCCAGTCATTTTGTCTCGTGGTCTTGAAGCTTCTCGACGGTGAACAAAGGTTGTCGTCATCCTGCCTAAAATCTCCTTCCCCATCGAGCGCTCGACATCTCTTCGCTCCAACCTTCTGACACCTTTCTGCCTTCGCCTTGGTAGCTTTAGCGGCTCACCCAGCAGGCCATTAGTTGTCTTCTCCATCTGCAGATGTTGAAGAAGTAACACGCACTTCTGGGCAGAGTGCGATTCATCGCAATGGCAAGTTATCATTGAGTTCGTGTAATATTTCAGCTTATATCATCATTTGTTTGCCTTCCAGTATGGAATCGATGCATTGTGTGACGTGGAGAGTTACTACTTTTTTGTCATCTTTCCGAGACTGCAGAATAGAAGATAGTACGCTTATTCTTGGCTCATTTCAAAATTCGAGAATTCTTTTCTTTCTGAGACTTTTGCCCGGGATCGGTATGGCTGTCGCGTTGGCAGCAAGCAGCGCACAGCGGAAAGAGAGAAAGAGAGAGGGGGGCGGGAGCGAGAAAGAGAGAGAGAGAGAGAGAGGGGGAGAGAGAGAGGGAGAGAGAGAGAGAAACCGTGCATCGGAAGGGGGAGGAGAGAGGGGAGGAGAGAGCACCGTGTTGTCTCCTCCCGCTCTCTCCACTCTCGCTCTCCATGGGCAACGGCCTCTCTCGCCATGCTCTGGCAATGCCTGGTGGCATGAGAGAGAGAGGGTTAGAGAGAGAGGGAGAGAGATAAAGAGAAGAGAGAGAGAGAGAGAGAGAGAGAGAGCCCAGCCTCCTCCCCCACTCTCCTCCCCCTATCTCTCTCTTCACGGGGTTGCGTTCACTCCAGTGGCGTCGTCGCCTACCTCCTCCTCCTCGCTTCACAAGCTGTCGATACTTTGCACAGATGAGTTGTCCATGTAGCCTTTCCCTTTTCCACGGAACACTTTCATCTTCAATTTCAACTTCAACTTCAACGCCTAACGTCGTCTTCAACAATCGGTTATCTCATTTTAAATGTTAATGCCAATAGATTGTTCCCAAGAGACATTCCGCGTTTTATCGACAACTCGAAGTTATGACTGCGATGTTTGAGAGGAAAAAGAACAATTGGATTTGCCGTTCTCTTCTTTGCTTCATTCTTTCTTCCTTTGAGTTAGCCTAACGGCACAAAAACAAACATGCTGTCTCTCTCTCTCTCTCCCTCTCTCCCTCTCTCTCTCTCATTCTCTCTCTCCTCTCTCTCCCTTTCGCTCTCTGTCATTCTCTCTCCACTCCCTCTCTCTCTCTCTTTATCTCTCTCTCTCTTTTGCCATTTGTATGTATCAGAATTCATAACAAAGCTGTTGGAAGTGAGTAGTGGAGCTGGGTATTGTTTCTCAAGCCGACTGGGCACGTAACTTTTCTCTCGTTTACTTCATCCTACTTACTCGGTATCGTTCCTCTTTTCGACCCTCCCTCTCTTCCCTCTCCTCCCGACACTCTCTTTTTCTCTCTTCTGTCTTGTTCTTTGGCCCTCTCCTTCTCTCTTCCCTCTCCTTGTTGCACCCTCTTTTTCACGCTCCCCTCTCCTTGTTCCACTCTTCTTTCTCTCTTCCCTCTCTTTATTGCACTGTCACCTTCTCTCACCCCTCTCCTTGTTCCACCCCTCTTTCTCTCTTTCCTCTCCCTTTTCAATCCCTCTTAATGACGTCATGAGCCCGGGAGGCAGTGTGGTAGCTGGTTGCGGAATGAGCCATGTCTGCCGTGTCAACGGCTACCTCCACTGCCACCCGGCCGGCGCAGCCAATTGAGATCTCCTTCACCCACGACTCTAATACCCTCCTTATTCTCTACTTTCCTTTAATGCTAGTGTTCTTTATAATTCTTGTTTCCCGTGCAATTATGAACATGCCACTTGACACTCTTAGGGTCTCAAATGCTCTATAATTATATATGCACGGTATTTGCTTGCCTTTCTCTCTCGAAATCCGGCTATCGTCGATTTCGCAATTCGTGTCCACAGAGGTAAGACGTTCCTTTTTCAATCTCTCTTTCTCCTTGTGTTGCAGCCATCAAGTCTTCTTTTTCAGGCAACAACAACTCTCCAGTCTTCGCCCTCTTTCTCTCATTTTCTCTCGCTCTCGCTCCGCTCAGCGGTCGATTCTTCTTCGCCTTGGAAACCTCTCTTCTATTGTATAAAGAGGTGGAAAAAGTGTGTGAGCCAGCCAGAACGTAATGGATGTGATGCGATGCAGACAGACAGACTGTGACGGGCCGTTAGATCTCGCAACCTTTGTTCTCTTGCTTCGCTCATTTACTCGCATGTACATATGGATATGGCGGAGGAGGGAGAAAGATGAAGCAGCCAGATTGGATGCCACTTCGGACACTGAATGAGAGATGGAATGTGGAGGGAAGGCGGAGTGAAGATTGAGAGGCCGACAACAGCGAATGGTGGAAGGATACAGAGTAAGAGAGCCTACGCCGTTCGCATCCGAGGAGACTTTCCACCCGCTCTCCAGCTCCCGTTTAGTTCTCTCTCTCTATCTCTCTCTCTCTCTCTCTCTCTCTCTCTCTATCTCTTTCTCTCCCTTTGACTCTCTTTTTCTCTCTATCTCTCTCTTTCCGCCTCTCTTTCTCTTTCTCGCCCTTTGATGTATAAATATCTCTGAATTTTCCTTAGCTTTGCTGTGGTATTCTGGAAGATTCCATCCAAATTCCCGAGTGTGATGTAGCAATCAATTGAGAAAATCCATTGAAAAGATAAATGGAAATGTTGATGAAGTCAAGGACAAAGTATCGAGCGAAAAAGATACCTTCTTTTCCCCTAATATTGCTTCTCTCTATGACTGAGTGTTGTATGTGTCATGTGGGTCCATTTTAGTCAACGGCACAGAAACATTAGAAGACCTTTTCAATTCCTGTGCCCAGCGGAAAAGTCGTCGAGAAAGCATAACTATGCCGATTTGTCTAAGGAAGTCTCTCAGGGAATGTGGCTAAGAGTTTAGTTGAGTTTCATTTGTACAGTAGGTAAAAGAAGACAGGAGTAAAAAGCCGGTGTAGCTGGAAGTAATGGTGCATGATGCAACTGCGAGGATAAATGAGAGCGTAATAGAGACCGAGAGAGACAGAGAGAGAGAGAGAGAGACGGAGGGAGATATATCTCTGATACGGATTCTTATGGCCACCCGCACACAAGATACATACATCAATCTGCACAGACTGGCGAACTAGCAACAGGTGCTTGTGTGAAATGCTGATGTCAGTCATATGTACAAATAAATCTATGACAAAAATTCAACTTAAAAATAGCGAAAATAAATCGTGGCCGACGCAAAGAACGAACAAAATTATGTGAAAATTGTGTGACTAACTTGCTCCACACAAATTGTCTAACTGTATTTGAGCTAGTGTTTTTGAGAATACTCCTTCGCCCTCTTGAATGGTTAGCTTCAGAGATATTTCCCGAAGCACATTCATAAGTATATGTGATCAAGCAACTCGTGCTCTCCTCATGTAATTGTGAATCATGTAAGAAAAATTATGCTGATGCGTCATTATAAATTATTTCTCAATTTTTCTGAGAATTTCAAGCGACTATAATTGTATGCATAAAAAGTGCAGTTTGGCAACGTACAGATTTTGTAGCTCCGCTAACAGACTCATACGGATACTAGCGGAGATTTTTGCGGGCTAGCAATCCTGTTTTTTTTTCCTTCTTCTACACCCGTATAGTCATCTGTGAAGCAGTCAAAATGTAGTAGGCGACATCAAAGTTCAAAGTACTCCATTGTGAGAAGAACAGGCCATACAAATGATTTTTGTTCTTTGGTGCTCATAAGATAGTCTTTGCTATCTTTAAAAATATTTTTTGTGTAAACTTCTTCGAATGCCTTGAGAGATTACAATGAAGGAGGCAATGAGAGGAATGTTTATTAATCCGATTCATGCCATGGAATCGTGTGGCAAATGAGCAGCACACGCCTGAGGCATTCGGAGGATGAAATATGAATATGGAATCAAGAAGGAGGGAAGGAAGAAGACACAGTCGAATGGGTGCGGGCAGCAAATGAACACTTATTAGAAACCATTCTGTTCTCACACACTCAAACCTCCTCGCCTCATAACCAATAATCATGAGCAATCATTTCAATATTATTATCATTTCTTTTGCAAAGTAGGATCACTGTGACGTAACAATTCAAAATTGTATACAATTTACAACCATTTTCTAATTTAAAAAAATCTAATATTATGAAGAGAATTAAAAAGAATGACCATCTAAAATAGATTTCTACCACCAACGTTTTTGAAGCCAATTGATCTCAAAAGATGCGAGCATATAAGAAACCAGTTTAACACACGAGATCCTTCTCCACTTCACAATAATTTTCCCTTTACAAGTTGAAAATGTTCCTTGAGAATGCAGCACAAATATGAACTTGCAATAAATTAGAGAAGAACACCGGGAATAAATCACTGAAAAGTAAACATCAAATATTCTCCTATTATCATAGCAAAATCTCGTCGGACGAACTCGAATTGTCCATCTCGTCATAGTCAAATTGACCTGAAAATATAAGTAAGCATGAAACATGTGTTCTTATTGCTCTCTGAAAGAAATTATATATTATCGAAATATTGTTTTCTTGTGAGCAGAGGTGAGAAGAGAAGGGAAGAGAGGAAGAGAGAGAAACAGGAATGAAGAGAAAGAGTGGGAGAGAGTGAGAGAGAGATAGCTAGAGAGAGGGAGAGAGTGAGTGCGAGAGAGAGCAACTGAATGTGACCCGTTTCTGAAAGGCATCCAGTGGCGGCGGCTCCGTTGCTGCAAGGCTGCAGCTCGATTAGCGCCGTTGTTGTCAGTGTGGTCGGCGACGAGAAAGAAGCCGGTTCTTCGTCCTGGCAATGAGACTATGGAGACATGTCAACTACATATTTCATAGTTAACATATATGACGATGCCAACTAAAAAAACGGTCGTTTTTGCGTTTTTTTAGGGATTTGTGACATGTGTGGGTGTATTAAACTGCATATTTTTTGAGCATCTTTTTTCACGTACAAAAGTGTGCAAAAAAATTTGCACATAAAAATACATGTACTAACATGCGCATAAATCATTTTGGAAAATGAGCATGAAAGTACGCGTATAAATGTGTACAGTAATCCGACTAAAAAATGAGCAGAAAAGTACATGAACTAAATTGCTCAAAATTCATCATAAAAATGAGCACGAATATACGCGTACAATATGGTGCAAAAAAATGTATGCAAGAAAATACGCGTACAAAAGTGCTAAAAAATTTTGCGCAAGAAAATACGCGTACAAAAGTGTTCAAATTTTTTGGATAAAAAACTACACGTATTAAATGGCTCAATTTTTTTTTGGGAAAAACCAGCTGCAAATTTTTAAGGAGATAGAATGAAAAATGTCGTCAAAAATATACATCAAAATAAAATGAAATTAACAGGATTTAAATAGAAAAAATGGATACTGACTGATCCACTACGGCGTGGATCAGTCCTGGGCGGTGCAGGCATGGCGCCGAGAGTGACGAGGAGTTGTAACTCGAGGAGATGCACGCGTTGAGGAGGTCGAACAGGCCGACTCGAAAGCCGTCATGAGAGGAGACCACAACAACCTGCTCCGGGTATAAAAGGTTACGCAACCCCTCCCCCTATTTTGAGCATTCTCGGAAACATTTCACACCCAGATTTCACTTATTCCGCGCAAAGTACGGAAAATAAAAAGACTAATTATAAGCATCGATGGATGCACAAGAAAAAAGTCTAAATTCAAATTCAAAATGAAAATAATACCTTAACAATGTGTTTGCGTTCGTAAGAGTCACAGTCTCTTGGCGCACATGAATGGGGCAAGCATCCTCGTAGCAACCATTCGACTCTTCTTCGATCTAAACATCAACCAATTACAACATTTTTTTAATGGAATGGCATTTCATAACAAAACTTGATGTGATTTAACATTTGTTAAACAAGAAATATAATCGTAAGAAGTTATCGTGGTAAAAATCAGCAAGAAAAAAAACACACCTGCCAAAGCGAATTCTCGGACAGTCGAGCACGCTAATGACGTCGCCGTTCGGTGGATGACGAGCGCGTTGAGTCAGGGACGACCTCGACTAAACTCATCTGATCTGAAAGAAAAGTAAATCAAAACACATTCACGAAAATACGAAATAAAAGCTGGGTCGGGTAAAAAGCAGAATATTCGTTGTAAATGAATTTATAGTGCACTGAAAGTTTACTGTAATAGAACGTGCTATGAAGTGTAGTGTACTTAAATACACACTTCTGGGTGATGATGGTATTAAGCTTGTTATACAACATTCATTCTGTTTTTTAAAACTATTTATTGAAGTAAGTTAAACGAAACAGTAAACACAAAAAAGGTAATAAAAGTCATATAAAAACCTTAAAGTTCACTACACATTCTATTACAGTAAACTTTCAGTGCACTATAAATTCATTTGCAACGAATATTCTGCTTTTTACCCGACCCAGCTTTTATTTCGTATTTTCGTGAATGTGTTTTGATTTACTTTTCTTTCAGATCAGATGAGTTTAGTCGAGGTCGTCCCTGACTCAACGCGCTCGTCATCCACCGAACGGCGACGTCATTAGCGTGCGCGCCTGTCCGAGAATTCGCTTTGGCAGGTGTGTTTTTTTCTTGCTGATTTTTACCACGATAACTTCGATTATCTTTCTTGTTTCACAAATGTTTAAGCACATCAAGTTTTGTTGTGAAATGCTATTCCATAAAAAACATGTTGTAATTGGTTGATGTTTAGATCGAAGAAGAGTCGCATGGTTGCTACGAGGATGCTTGCCCCATTCATGTGCGCCAAGAGACTGTGATTCTTACGAACGCAAACACATTGTAAAGGTATTATTTTCATTTTGAATTTGAATTTAGACTTTTTTCTTGCGCATCCATCGATGCTTATAATTAGTCTTTTTATTTTCCGTACTTTGCGCGGAATAAGTGAAATCTGGGTGGGAAATGTTTCCGAGAATGCTCAAAATAGGGGGAGGGGGTTGCGTAACCTTTTAAAACCGGAGCAGGTTGTAGTGGTCTCCTCTGATGACGGCTTTCGAGTCGGCCTGTTCGACCTCCTCAACGCGTGCATCTCCTCGAGTTACAACTCCTCGTCACTCTCGGCGCCATGCCTGCACCGCCCAGGACTGATCCACTATTTTTTTTCTGTTTTTATTCCTGTCTCTTTCATTTTATTTTCGATGTATATTTTTTGACGACATTTTTCATTCTATCTCCTTAAGAATTTGCATCTTGGTTTTTTTCCCCTAAAACATTTTAGCCATTTCATATGCGTCCCTTTTTGTCCAAAAATTTTGAGCACTTTTGTACACGTATTTTCTTGCGCAAAATTTTGAGCACTTTTGTGCGCGTATTTTCTTGCGCAAAAAATTTGAGCACTTTTGTACGCGTATTTTCTTGCGCAAACATTTTGATCACTTTTGTACGCGTACTTTCTGGCCTAGATTTTCTGCACACTTTTGTACGCGTATATTTGTGCTCACTTTCTTCTATGGTTTTTGAGCACTTTAGTACATGTACTTTTCTGCTCATTTTTCACACCGTTTTATGATACATACATACATACATACATACATACATACATACATACATATGTTCTCTCAATGGTTTTTATTGCTACTCTTTTGTTTTAATGAGAGAGATTAATAAGAGAAATTAATTAGTGAGATTAATTAGAGAGAGATTAATTAGAGAGAGATTAATTAGAGATATTAATGAGAGCGAGAGTGAAAAGACCTCGTCATCGTCCTCGTCATCATCTGTCGCCGAAGTGTTCGTCCTCTTCGTTCTCTCGCCTCCTCCCCCGCCGGCAACTCCCGCTGATGAGGATGAGGGATCAAGGAATCGACTGCCTCCCTCGCCGCTCCCTCCACTCTTCTCGTGCTGCAGCTGCTCCAGCCGCTGCTTGCACAATGTTATCCGATGCTCCTTCTGAAGTGTCTTTCGTTCGTGTCCTTGCTACTTTGTTTTATCTTTTTTAAATTCTAATCTTAAATCCAATCCAGGACATTTAAACTGAAAAGATATGTATGTACATATAATACAATGCTCATACTTTAAATGCTAACAATCTTTTACATGTAAAAGAAAACCTCTTCGATCTGCTTCTGAAGGGCTTCGTTCTCTCGACAGAGTTGCTCGTACTTTTTCTGTTCTTGCTTACTCAGAGGAGTGTTGCCGTTGCCATTCGGACACACCTTAACAGTTCAATTCGTACAGACTCCTCTGAAAAAAGGAGGTTATGCGAACCTCGTCTCGTGACGGCGGGACCTTGAGTACAAAACGAATCTTGGGCACGAATATGAGACCGAGTGATATGTAAGTGCAGAGCAGAACTGTAAAAATGTTGATTTGTGGTGACATACACATAGAAAAATATACGTTACTGGTAGCAGATACAAAGCACGTACATATATTTCGTACATAGATCACAATACGGATAAAAACTTATTTAGAGCGCTCTCTATTCGTCACGCCCACCGTTGACGGATATTTTTTCTGTATGTACATACGAAAGAAGCAAGCACGCTGTGCACATGCCGAACCCACCTGTTGCGGAGATAAAGCCAAAGTTGGCGTTTGCTTGATTTCGAATCAGCATTGTCGCGATGGGTCCTAAAAAGAAGACCGCAATCATGATAGTAATTGTAAGAAGGATATTTGGCGACGGACCGGTGACGAGAGCCAGAATGGAGACATTGTAGATGGCGAGGCAGATGTAGCGAGTGTCGTTGACGTATCTCAGCTTCAGATTTCGCGACTCGATGGCGAGGAAGAGCCCAAAGACAAGCAGAAGAAACTTGTAGCCCAGAATGACTCCTGAATTACATGCCAGATGCTAATTATAATTCAAATGCAAAATAATTCATTTTAATTTTAATCCCTCACCGGTCCACAGCTGCTGATGCTCGCTCTGACACAACTCCAACGTTGGAATTAACCGCACGTCTTCGTCCGTCTCAGATGGCTGGTCCTGTAAGAAGTCAATTTTTCTTGCTTTGTACATAATTTACTTTTTTAGAGTTTGCTAAATTCTTTTTTGGAATCAATGGTTAAGCGCATTTTAGAAAATATATTTTTTGGTTGTAAAATAAAATGAACAAAATATTATGCCGCGACCTGCTCGGGAAACTGTTGTAGATGTCGCCTGAGCGGGTCAATGACGATCCAGGCGAGCAGAATGAGCACATCGAGGACGAAGAAGGCGAAGATGACCGCGTAGAATTTGACGGCTGCGATCGGCTGAAAGGACTCGCACAGGATTGGCACTCGCAGTGCACTCACTGGCTCAGAGTGGCGGAGTGGACACAGAGAAAGAGAGAGAGAGTGTGTGCGTGCAAGGAGAGCGGAAAGATGAAAAGATGAAAAGAAAAAGAAAGAGGAACAAGAAAGGACGCGCATTCTGCAAAGGATGGGCTAACACATTCTTGAAGAGAAAGTATAATCATGCGAAGAAAACGAAGAAACATGCTAATATGAAAAAGAAAAAAAGGAGGCTAGCAGAAAGAAAAAAAGAGTGAGCAAAAAAAGTTGGTGCGAATAAAAAATAAAATTATGATGCACACATGCAACGTGTGAAGGCCGATTTTATATTTGAACAAAGAAGTTAAGAATTGAAATTTTTTCAATTTATAGTCTTGAAGTCTGTTATTACACAAATTAAGTGTTTCACAGCAAAAAACAGTTGTTGATATTGTTTGTTTTTTTTTGTTAAGGGGACACTTTCCGCACGAACACAATGACAAGGGATGAGGCGAGCGGCGCATGCAAGGATTATTGAGAGAAGACTGACAAGGGAACCGTCTGAAGATAAGTTGGAGAATTTTGATCTCACCTATCCAGATCGATAGTCCAAGTCGAGAAATGATGATAACCATTTTTACTTTTTCCTTAATGGCCTCTGGCGATTTTATATTGATTTTTAAATTTTGCATAAAATCGCGGATTTAGTGACCTTGCCATTGTCAATGTGTCACTTAAGCAATTAAACATGGCCTGCGCGGCGCAGTGGGATGCGCGCTCGCCTGCAGTTTTGAGCGTCGCAGGTTCGAACCCCATTCGGTTCAAATATTTTGCTGCAGTTTTGCAAGTTCAAATTTGAAGAAGTACATAAAGAGAAAATTTTTTCAATGAGAGGAGAGTGCATATACACTTTAAATTGGTGTTAAAAAATTTTTTACTTGTGTATAAGGGCATTCCGTGTTGGATGGTGTTCAATTCGCCCTTGCTTGCGAATCCACTATCAACCTATTCGGTGGGGCCTACCCCAAAAAAGTCGAGGAAAAAACTTTCCCCGAAAATCACCAGAGGGGGTAATTTGGTGCGAGGATTGCGAATATCTAGTTTATTTTTAATTCTGAAGTCATTAAAAAAAATATAGAAATTTGTTTTGATCTCCTTTTGTGGAAGAAGACTCCTTTCTGTTTTCCGAACTGTTTCCTCAACAGGAACTCGGACAGATAGTCTACATACTTCTTGTTGTTTACGCCGTACTTCTTTTTGGAATTTATACCGCATACCTACTTACCGTAACTTTTTTTTAAATGACTTCAGAATTAAAAATAAACTAGATATTCGCAATCCTCGCACCAAATTACCCCCCTGTGGTGATTTTCGGGGAAATTTTTTTCCTCGACTTTTTTGGGGTAGGCCCCACTGAATAGGTTGATAGTGGATTCGCAAGCAAGGGCGAATTGAACACCATCCAACACGGAATGCCCTTATACACAAGTAAAAATTTTTTAACACCAATTTAAAGTGTATATGCACTCTCCTCTCATTGAAAAAATTTTCTCTTTATGTACTTCTTCAAATTTGAACTTGCAAAACTGCAGCAAAATATTTGAACCGAATGGGGTTCGAACCTGCGACGCTCAAAACTGCAGGCGAGCGCGCATCCCACTGCGCCGCGCAGGCCATGTTTAATTGCTTAAGTGACACATTGACAATGGCAAGGTCACTAAATCCGCGATTTTATGCAAAATTTAAAAATCAATATAAAATCGCCAGAGGCCATTAAGGAAAAAGTAAAAATGGTTATCATCATTTCTCGACTTGGACTATCGATCTGGATAGGTGAGATCAAAATTCTCCAACTTATCTTCAGATGGTTCCCTTGTGAGCGGGAGGGTCATTTAGCTATGCCACTCTTCTCTCAAACGGTCGACTCTTTAATGACAAGAGATGTGAAACTGCCACTACGCCGTCTTTGCACACAAAACAACACAAGATACCGTGCACTGTTGGACTCGACTACTGACGGCATTGAAATTTCTTTTTTGCATGTTGTGCTATTTTGTGCGTGACGGATAAGGAAGGGATCGGGATCGATAGACGGGTAGGCTTGAGCAACAGAGACTAGCTGAAACAAGAGAAGGAAGCGTGTGTGAGAGCAGAAGAGAGAGAGAGAGAGAAAGAGAGTGAGAGAGTGAGAGAAAGAGAGAGTGAGAGTGAGAGAGAGTGGAGGGAGGTGAGAGGAGTCACCTGATTAAGGTGATTGGAGCGTTGGGCGAGGAGCGATCCGTAGGAGGGCGTGGAGTTCTTGCGGAGTACGCCTGCCTGGTACGCCTGGCGGCCGACCATCGTGGTGATGAGGGCGCGGATGTTCTCCCACGGCGTACCTTCCTCCTGCCACAGCACACGGCCACTTCCACAAGAGACAAGAGAGAGAGAGAGAGAGAGGGACCGAGAGGGCAAGAGATAGAGAGAAGACAACCCAAGAAGTGTCACTCATCCATTCAGAGGTATTCACACTCAAGAAGGCTGATGTGATGAGAGTTCCGAATTTGTTAGATGTTAAGAGGAGAGGAGAATGCCTTTTTTTTTAAATATATATGTTCCTGGCTCGACCGCTTCGATTAGCAATGGATCCAAAATCTACATACAGAGCAGCGATAGAATCGTGCAAAGCCTCATTTGTTAATGACATGTTAGCCAGGAGAGAGATGCTCACGTGCCTGTACGGGGAGAGAATAGAGGAGGAAGTTCACGAGACAAATAGAGTTTCAGATCATTTCTGGGTTCATTCGTTGCACAGTAATTTATAGGTGGATCATGTCACATTTCATTCGTCCCCATTTGACATCTCACGTGCTCTTGCAGGAAATAAACGAGACTTTGTGTGGTAGATCAATTTCACGGTCATCACGAGGATGGATACGAGCCTGTGTGGGTTGCCAAAAAAAAAATGAAGACATTCTCAGAGTTGTTCGTGACAGGGGCAAAGAAAACATATGTATCTGTGGTGAATGAGGTATGTGAGGTAGAGGAAATAAAAAAGAGGAGTAGTTCTGTGCTTGGAAGGAAGGAAGGAAGGAGACAGACAAGAGAGTGAAATAGTGAAGCAGCAGACATCATGCCTTCCGAGCCTCTTTTTCTTCTTTTTGCTCAAGCACACATTCATGTGATGCTTCCATATCTCACTATCCAAATCAAAAAAGGAATAGGAAGAGACTTATGAGGATGTATGCTCATTCTCTGCACATGGACATCTTTATGCATGTATAAGAAGAAAAGGGCATATCGGCCAAACTTACCTTCTCGGAATAGTTTGTCAGTAAGGGCTTGTACTGCAATTGTGTTAGTTATCGTCAACATTTCAAGGGATAGATGCAAATCATTTGGAGAAATGATGGGCGATTAAAGGGATAAAGAATTTTCTTCGCTGATTAAATCACGATACTGTGAGATAAGAGAAGAGTTGAGTGCCAGGGGATTTTCATGATATTCCATGATTGTTTCATTGTTTTCCTTTAAATATAAAATAGAATAAAGCAAGCCGCTCACGCCATCCAAACACCTATGTATATCTCGATCGTAATGGACAGATAAACAAATGATCGCCTTTCTGAGGCCCAATCACAATTGAGACGGCTTAGAAGAATGAATGAGATTGCTGAAATACAAAGCCTTGCCGTCTTCAATGTGACCGGGCCTCACCCTCGAAAACCTCCGAAGACCTGGTTAGTTCAGAAAGCGGAAAGGTTGTTAGTAGTAGGACGATGACTGATGACCGAATGTGGACAGAGAAGAGAGCTCTTTCAAGGAATGTTGAAAAGAAGAAGGAAAAGAAGAAAGAAAAGAAGGAATGAGAATGGGCTCGAGTACCTCTTCGTTCTTCCGACTTGCAATCTGCTGATTCTCACGTGCGCCGATCCGGTGCACGATCCACACCTTGGAGAACATGGCGCCGTACGCAAAGGTGAAGCCGATCATCAGAATGGAGATGCGCGCCTGACAAGGGGAGAGAGGGAGAGGGGAGAATGAGTGAGAGAGTAAGAGAGAACAGAAAGAATGAGAGAGAGAGAGAGTTTCAGCAGATATTTCTATAATCTTGTGAATCCTGGTTGCTTGGTGTACAAAGCGAACTGACATGACAGAGCAAGGTGAAGAATCCGGATGGAATCTGGAGACTGTCGGCCGGCAGGCCCATGAGTAGGAGAGAGGAGCAGCAGAGGGCGCTGCCGGCAAGCAGAATGTTGTTGCATTGCGGCTGCGACTGGATGATCGCTCTGGAAATTTGTTGCTTTTTAAAATATCAATTTACTATTGGTTCAAAAACTCATTTAAACATGTACATTTAAAATCCATTTTTGGTTTTAAAAAATGCAATAACTTTACAAGTATAATTATTCTGACCCACGGAAGGCGTACTTGACGTTGAAGACGAAGCAGCCGAGACTGACGGTCAGCCCTACGAGGGCCAGTAGGCACACCATGAAGTAGAGCTGGAAAGAAAGAGACGATGTGCACCCTAGAATGGGCGAGGCAAAGAGAGCACACACCTGATCTGAGACGGTGAGGATGCGCGCCCTCTTGATGGTGGCATCAGAGGGAGGGCCGCGTGCGCCGCCGTGCCACTTCTCCTCGCCATGCCAGATCAGCTCCTGCTTGTCGTTGTCGAAGAAGCCCATCAACTTGTACACGCCATCTGAAAGAAGAAGACCAATTAGCCCAATTAATTCCCATTATCAACAACGGAGGCGACATTTCCATGGACAACCTTGCAGTTGCTCGATCTGCGTCTTTGCAATACGGTCGCCAGAATCCGAGAACATCACTCTACCCTGAAAAAAGTGGGCTTCTGGCTATCAACAACATAAATAAAGTGAGTAATTTTGGTGGTAGCTTAAAAAAAATTTCTTTTTTCTTCCCAATTTCAAACTTTATGAAAGTAAAAAAAAAAACATATTCGTCGAACGAACAGAAACGCCGCGGAAAGACGTATTCTTGACACAGTTGAACAAGATGTCAGCCATCGCCTGATCTTCGTAGGAGAAGTCCTCGAGGTGCACTCCGAATGGCAGCAGCTGGCGAGTGCAGTTGAACGCGAGCGCCAGAGCCCTCAAATAATGACATCACTTTCGTTTTGGGATACTTTAGCGTTGATGTCGTCTTTCTCACTTTCAGACGAGAAATTAAAGCGATGGTAAAAAAAATTTGCATAAAAAAAAAGAAATTTAAAAATTGAGCAGTACCACATGGCGTCGTATGCGAGGGGCGCCTCGGGGAATCCGCCCGTGTTCGCGGGGTCGCTGTGGAGAGCGCCCGCGAGCCTCTTCGCAAACTGCGCGCCCGTCATGCCACACAACGCTGGCTCTGGCTCACGCGACAGCATCACTGACTCGGTCGTGAAGTGGAATTGAGCTGCCTCCGCCATCTGGAAGAAAGGGTTGTTGTGGAAGAAGGAGAGCAAATTAGGAAGGAGAGTGAGACGCAGAGAGCGAGATAGAAAATAAGAGAACGAAGGATAGAGACAGAGTGAGAATGAGAGCGAGACAGAGAGAGATAGAGAGAGAGAGAGAGAGAGAGAGAGATCAGAGATTGTTTGCAAACCTGCTCTGCAGTACAGTTGAGATTCTCCTCGGGTGGTGGTATATACCACGTGTCTTCGTACCATCCGATGAAGAACCATACGAACTTTCGGCCGTACAGGTTGTGCTTGTACGCCTGAATTAGACTGTTTTTTATTAAAGAATTTCAGCAGAATCTTGATGTTCTTATCAGACTTCGTTGGAATGTTCTTGGAGGAACAATGGTGAGGAATCTTCTCGGATTTCGTGTCTTCTTGTGTGATTTGCGTGCCTTCGAAAGTCCCCCGTTTGACTTATTTTGCTTGAGAGGGTAACAAAGAAGGTTCTAGAGGAGCGGCTCTAGAAAGTGATGGACAAATAGACGGCGCATTCAGTGGAGATGCGAGCCAGACGACAGATGGCCAGCGGGCATTATCTCGGCAAAAGGAGAGGAGGGGGTGGCGCCCTCTAACCTAACAATAAAAGTGGGAAGAAGACGTCCACATCCCATGATGGAAAGTCCCTCAATCGCGCCCACTCACCCTCCGTCACTCTCACGAAAAACAAAAAAGAGCAGCAGTAAGATGCAGAGCCGAATGTGAATGAGGTGGGTGAGCAAATGGAGATCGCCTTTCCGAGCGCGCCCCTATTTCCTTGGTTTCATCTACTTTTTGTGTGCTAACAGTTAGCAGAGATGGCATCTCTGAGGTAATTGGAGCAACAAGCGATGACGATGGGGAGGGTAAGCACACCCTCGGTACACCTTTCTCTCTCTCCTCTCTCTCTCTATATATCTCTCTCTCTCACTCTCTCTGTAATCGCCCCCTCTCCTCACGCCCCCTCTCTACCCCCTCTCTCCTCTTCCTTTTTTTCCATTTGAGATTGCAGCTGCATCCGCGGATCTTCTTTCAGGACATCTCCGATGCTCTCGTTATTAGCCATGTTCTTTGCCGCGCCGTTTCGTGCCCAAGGGTTTTGTGTTTCTCAGTTAATCCCTTTTTTGTGTTTCTCATGGCACGTGAGATTTCGGTCTTGAATTGTGCAGGATGCATCGCCATTCGCTTGTGAGTGAACTTGTGAACATAAAAGAGCGTGCTAGCGACATCTCATGAGAACGTTCGAAAGTCAACAACAAGTTGTATTTTGTATGATTGTGACATTGATAGTGACATTGATTGTGGCATTGATAGTGCGGGTAAGAATAACTATGCATGTACCTGGCAAAGAACTCTCCTCGCCTCCGTCACATAGAACAGGCCGACAATGATGCGTGCGTCCTGGCGGACGAGCGTCCTCACTGCATCAGATGGATCTCCGTAAAAGGATTGCCGTTCCGTCCGAATGCCCTTTGCCTTGCACAGCCTCTCCAGATCCTTTGCTGTCGACGTGAACACCTTAAGAGACACAAGTTATACAGACTGACGTCAGAAAAGAGAAAAGCCGACCTCTTCGACCGATTGAAGAATCGTAATTCGTGTCCACTTAAACCGCTCGAATATCCGTATTCTAAAAGGCATAAAATTACGTTGTTTGTTGAAAAGGCCATGCATTATTGAAAAAAAGAAATTCTTTAAAAAAAAGCACAAATAAAATAGACATGAATAAAATATCTGTACCTAGTGGGATTTTGCATGTTGGCCGAGGGATGAGTTCGGAAGAGCGTAGGAAATCTCTCACGATTCGATAGAGCTGGCGAGCTTGCTCCATACGAAAGCTGCAAAAAATGACTAGCGTTTAAAAATAATTCAAATTTTTATGACAATGAAAAACATTTTTGATTTTGCTTCTGTGACGCTGCTGCTCATTGGCGTTCGTAGAAACTGATGACTTTTAATCTGTACACTTTCAGCTTGTTCATTTCGCTGTTCCGCTTTATTTTTTTCGATGGTGTTCTCTCTTCTTGAGCGTATCTTGGAATGGCAAGCAAGCCTTGTCTAGCGAAGTGGACTTCCTCTACGTTAGTGGACAGGAGAAAGACAATCGAGGAATGCCAGAATGTTAGGAATGAGTAAAGTGACTTCCGCTGACGAATGCGCGGATTTTCTTCGTGATAAAAGAGCAAGTTTTTGTGCAATTACGCTTTCTTCATTTTAATATTATCCTGAATATTGCGTTGATCATAAATATTGAAGCCGAGAAATTGAAAAAAAGGAAACTAAATAGGCATTTAAGCTATAGCTTAAAGATAAAATAAATTATTTCGATGCGATCACACAGGAATTCATGTGCTTATTCAATATACTATTTCAGTGCGTTATCGTTCCTTTTGATCTAGTGGTCTCTTTTTGTTCTCTTACTTCCTCCTCCTCTCCTCTTCTCTTCGTTCTCGTGCAATTCTTGCACCTGCCTCAGGGTCCGGCATGGCCATTTTCGGCGTGCGGATTGTCATATTTTTTTGTAATCTTTATAGAGCACAGCCAGGATTAATTCGTCGCCGGAGGTCTTTCCTCGAAAAGGGACTTTCCGAGCACATTCATACATAAGTGAGCACACACGTAGCAACTCTGGCATGGCCAGTCAGAAGAGCACAGCCAGGATGGAACGACAAAAGGCATGAACAGTGCTCCATTGTTCTTTGAGGCGTTCGCCATCTCTTTATCGTAGCTACAGAAATCTCGAAGAACACGGTAGTGGATTTAAGATAGGGACGACTACTGTAGGTTAGGAAGAAAAAGAACAGCTGCATTAACCAAGGGAAAATGCTCCCTGAGACAATGATGGCGCATAGATCGTTGGAAAGATCTCACTCCACTTTCTATTCATATAAATCCGCATTCGTGGCCCACGTGAGAGCAGGTTACAGAGGAGCACTTCCTCATCCATCGTAGACACAATTCATATATGAAGCGTGCGCACGGCAAATGAAGTCTCGAGACATTTATTACTCTCTATATCTCCCTCTTTCTCTCTCTCTCTCTCTCTTTCTTTCTCTCTCTCTCTCTCTCTTTCTTCCTTTCTCACTCTCGCTCCCTTTCATCAAATAGTTCTATTCAATCCTGACCCTCTCTCCCCTCCCTAGCTCCCTTTCCTTAGCTTCTAGCTGTGCAACTCCTTCGCTCCCCGAATCTCGTAGTGTTGCCAGTGCTCTTATTGTTCATTCTCTTTCCCCCTTGACTTGGCAAAAGACAGGCAGTCTCTCTCTCTCTCTCTCTCCTTCCTCCCTGTCCGGAGACAAAGCACTGGCGACGTCGCTCTCGGGGACGCGCCACTGCTTCTCGCCTGCCGCCTAAGGCAGCTTGCGCCAATTGTCACTCGTTTACTTGCGAGGAGAGAGCAACGAGAAGAAGGAGAGAGAGAAAAGAGAGAGAAAGTGCAAGGATAACAGAGAGAGCAGAGAGAGACAGAAGGTGCAGAAAGTACAAGATGAACAGAAAGGGGCAGAGAGAGGGAGAAAGGATCGAAAGGGCAAGGATAGCAGAGAGTGGCAGAGAGATAAGCAAAAGGAGAGCTAGCTTCCTCATTTCACCTTTTCACTTTTCTTTCTTCCCATTTCTCTCCCACTTTCAAATGCCTCTCTCTCCCTCTTTCTCCCTCTCTTCATCGTTCTCTCGCACTCTTTCAAACCAACTCTACGAGAAACACGCCAAACACGCGGCTATAATCGGCCGTATTCAGTTTGAATTTGGCACCCCTAATCGGGCACGCGGGCACTCCCAACACAAGAAATGGCCCGCAGATTAAGGCGCTCTCGCTCTGAAGAAATACCGCATGTGTCAAGTCCAAAAGTGGACCTGAGAGACTTTTTCCCTCCCCGATATGTATGGTAAAAGACGAAGACGCACAGAGCGATCAAGAAATGCAACAATGTGTCTATCTTATGGTTAGAAGACTACCGGACTGTAAAAGGACGGCGGAAACCTCGTGTGTGTGAAATGGATAGCAAAAGAGAAAAGCGAGTTGGAGAGGCAGAGAGGGAGAGAGAGAAAAAGAGAGAGAGAGAGAGAGAGAGAGAGAGAGAGAGAAGGAAGGGTACGAAAAGAGAGCGTGAGAAAATAGAGGAAGAAGAAAAAGAGGGAGACACGAATGCAAACGAATTTGGAACATATTAAAGTGTTTGCCGTAGGAGCGAACTTGGTTCAAAATTGGCTATTCTCTTATATAAACATATATGAGGCCGTCTGTGTGTACGTTTGAGCGCGAAAATGACGTTTTCAAGTAGACCAAACTATTAAATAGCAATTTTTTTAAATGCGAAACTTGTTACAATAACCTAACAAAGAAAAGGAAAGCTGATACTGAATTGTTCAGAGAAGGCTCAGATAACGCAAACAATGAAGTGATGATTCTTGATCGCTCGAAACTTATGAAGAGATACTTATGCAAAAAAGAAACTTATGAAAACTTTGCAACAAAAAAAAAACTTGTGAAACTTATGAAAAGGCGCATTGGAGCGAAATGACAAGAAGGTGACCAATGAAATGTGGCTCTGATGAACATATGTACATATGGAAAGACAAAAGGGAGAGAGAAGAATAAGAGAAAGTAGAAGAAGGAACGCGCGTACCACAACGAGCTTCCAGACGGGCGCAGCCTCAGCGATGACCGTCGTCACGGGGCTGCAGCCGGCCAGCAGCATCAGCTTCACCGGAGGCGTATACAGCAACTCGTAGAGTTGTTGCGTCGCGAGACCAGGTTGGCACTGAGGGAAAGATAGAGAGAGAGAGAGAGATTGAGAGAGATAGAGAGAAATAGAGAGATAGAGAGAGAAGGAGATGGAGAAAATAAAGAGAGAGAGAGAGAAATAAAGAGATAGAGAGAAGAAGAGCACTGACTTTGCTGTTGCTGTCGTTGAGATGCAATCTGTACCCAGGCAGGACATCGAAGCGGTTGTTGATGTCTTCTGAAGCGGAGAGGAATTCAGAGTGTGATTAGAGAGAGAGAGATAGAGAGAGAGAGATATAAAGAGAGAGAGAGAGAGACAACCAACCAAGAGCCATCTTGACTGCGGGCAGACAAGCCTGTCCACCGGCCCAGCCGCCCGCGCCGGCCTCCATCGGAAATGTTCCGCCGACATGGAGTGTCACGCGGTGGTCTTCGTCGTCTGAGAGAAAACAAAATTTTTTTTGCGATATCAGCCATAAAAGATGAAATAATTCAAAACCAAATACGCATGTATCTACATAAATATTTTTTAATGTGTGTTAAATTCTTCAAAATTGTCGAAAGAAAAAGGAATATCATGACGCAAAAGGGCGTTCATATTTAAAAGTACCGGCGACAGCTATCCGGACGAGGATGCAGATGAGAGTGGAGTGGAGAGTGGCGAGGAGGAGAAGGTGGCTCGGCCACCACGAGCCGGGGCCCTCGGGCATCTCTCAGCCACTGCTGCTGCTGCTGCTTCGGACGCCGGGTCTCCTCGAGGCGGGTTCGGAAGAGGAGGCTACTACGAGTCGACCGCGCCCCAGGCGCATCTCAGTCCAAAGTGACACACGCACACGCAAACACTCTCGTTTGGCTATTTCTAGCAAGAAGAGATAGGAGGAGACGACAGAGTACTTCTGGAAGAAATACATGTATTCTTTTTCATAAGAAATGTCACTGTGCAAAATATGGACGTGAAAATTCATTCCTATTAAAATGCATGGCATTCACGACAAAGACAAATGGAATACAAAGGATATGTTATTTGAAGTCTGAAGAAGGAGGCAGGATCAATTGTGTAGCATTCAAAAGGGAACGCGGCAGGAGAGAGAGAGAGAGAGAGTGAGAGAGAGAGAGATGAGGAAGCATAAAAAGGGATCACTCAAGAAACAACCAACCGAGGGTTAGAGTTGTCAAGGAAAATGATTATGAAGATGGGCAAGCTAAACAAAGCAAGAAATGTGACAGACGTGACTAGAGTCTGGAATAGAATGAACTCCAGAGCAACATCGCGAAAAAGCGTTAGCCGCTCACCAGATCTTAGAGAAAAGGAGAAAGCCAATTGAGCAGAAGAGGGCGAGGGTGAAAGAGGGAGGAAAAGTCAGAGCGATTCTCAGTGCTTAGATCGGAGAGGGATGTGAACGAGTGCATTAGAGGCAGGCGGAAAGCAAGAGAAAGAGGAGAGAGTGCGAGAGGGTAAGAGAGAGAGAGAGGGAGAAATAAGAAAGTAGAAGAGATTTCGGGAGAGCGGAAGGACGACGACACACACGCCCTTACGACAGCACAGTCTACGTAATATGACCAGACGGGGGGGGGGGGGGGTGCTAAATACAACTAGCATAAGAGAAAGAAAAGAGAGAGTTAGAGAAAAGCAGAGAGAGAGAAAGAGAGAGAGAGAGAGGGAGAGAGAGAAAGAAGTCGCCAAGGGACTTCGTGGTGGCCAGCAGAGAGTGGAGCCAAGGGAATGGCGGGGCGAGAGCTGTGAGCAGGCCCTCCCATTACTTGTCGTGTGTAATGGAGAGCGGCCGGTGCCCGATCAGCCTCATGGCTATAGCCACGGAGGAAGATCACTCACTCACTCACTCATTCCTATCAGCTATCAAAACAATCAACAATCATGCAAATGCTCTGACAAGCAAGAGAGCAGCAGATCACGCTGTAACAAGGAAGTGTTGCGGGTATGACTGTGGGAAGATAGAGTCAAGTGGAGTGATGCGGCAGTCACTATTCTGCTGTCAAACATCTTCTATGAAAAGGCACATGGAGATAAGGAAAGGATCGGCCAAACAAGAAGATGCCATTAATCACTACAGGAGAAAAGGACAACGTTTGCCGAGATAGAGAGAGGTAGAGAGAGAGAGAGAGAGATAGCGAAAGGACAGAGAGTAATGACAACTCCGCCAGCTTCTCCTCATTCTCGCCTCTCTTTTCCCTTTGGCTATTTGTCTCTCATGTACATACTCCATATGCCGTGCTCTCTTCTTCTCTAACTGGCCAAAATGTCAACTGATTTTGACTTTCGCTTCTCACGTTCTTTCTTTTTTTGCAGACTCTATTGTGACGTGCTGGAGTGTGATATTCTGAAACAAAAGTACATACCTTAGGAAATAATGAAAATAATAGTAATAACTGAGCGGCACACTTTGCGATTCGCTGTGTAGCTCTAACTGGCAATGTTCGAGGATTGTGACGCAGGAGAGAGAGAGAGAGAGAGAGAGAGAGAGGGAGAGAGAAAGAGAGAGAGGGAGAGAGAGAGAGCGAGAGCGTTCAGTACTCGAAGGAGAAGGAGCGGGGTGGTCAGAAATTATATTAGGTGAAGACGCCTACTCGTTTGAGCGGGGCCGAGTCAGAAAGCGGCGGCACTTTCTCGCCGCCCGGAAGGAGCCCAATATCTAGTGAGTGCAATCTTATGGATAATTGGCAATTTTCAGAGGCCGACAAGAAGAGGGGAGGCGTGGAGCGAAAACTAATGAGTTGTTGACGAAAACTCAAGTTGTTGAATGAGGAGTTGTCAGCACGCACGCGAAGCACACGATGCAAAATACTCATGACGATTCTTCACGGAACGACGGAGGGGCGGGGGGAGGGAGGGAATGGCGTAGAAAAGAGAAGAGAAGAGTGGAAGGAGTCGACGAGGAAATATGAAGCGAGACAGGCAACGTTTGCTCGTAGCAGCAGCAGTCGAAGAAGTGCGCGCGCCATGAAGAGAGGAAGAGCACCGCCTCGGGCCATCTAGGCAACTCGAGCTGGCCACTTCCATTGCTGCTACCATTTCTCTCTCTCTTTCTCTATCTCTGTCTCTCTCTCTCTCTTTCTCTGTCTCTTTTCTCTCTCTGTCTCTCTCTCCCTCCCTCTTTCCCTAATCTTCCACCGACGTAAACGTTCTCTCCGCCAGCTACTTATCACGCGTCGCCGTTCCTAATACTTCTCTCTCCAATTGTCCGGCCGCTCTCCCTCCTGTGCAGTGTGTAGACATTTTCAAAAAGAGCCGCCGCCGGGATCATTGCGATGAAAAGAGAATGCATGTGGTTATTGCTGTTTCAGGTTGGAGAGGGAGAATGATAGATATCGAGAGAGAGAAAGAGAGAGAGTAAGAGTGAGAGAGGGTGTGAAAGAGAGAGTGAGAGAGTGAGAGAGAGAGAGAGTGAGAGAGTGAGAGAACCCAAAAGAGGAAGCACAGCTTTGTAGCACTCTACGCAAGTACGCTGAACTGCAACATTATGCTTCGAAGAAATGTAACAAAGCGAGCGGCGTCGTGCTCCCCCTGAAGGGCGCTAGGACGATTGCGGGCAGACCGAGAGGTGCAATATGTGGGGCGAAGGTGGGCGGAGAGAGTGGATTGGAAGGAGAGGATGTTCAGTCTCGTACAGAGGGAGAGTGTGAGAGAGACGGAGGGAGACAGAGAGAGAGAGAGAAAGACAAAGGGAAAGAGACTGAGATAGAGAGAGAAGGGGGGGGAGACAGAAACACACACGCGAAGTACGACAGGAAGAACAAGAAACACATGGCAAGGACGTGGGAGCTGCAAAATGAAGAAAGAGCCTCAAGAAAATCCCTCAAGTCTCCTGTGTTCCCAAGTCGGCGGCACTCCGCAGTCGCAAAGGCTAGCTAGATTGAGTGGTGGAGCTCTCGCATGCACTGTGGCATTCATTCTGGCTCGAGTCGAACCCTGTTAAGGCCACTGTCAACTTGTATAAAAAAAACAAAAGTGCAAGAAACATACATATGCAGATCTCTTTCGTTCTCTCTTTCGTTTAGCAAAAAAAAAGGAGTGCAGTGTTTACAGAACGCCCGCATCAGTGTCAATAGAATTATTCGCCAAATAAGTTTACACCGGTTATCACATTCTGACACACGATTAGAAGCACGATTTCAGAACAGCGCACGAGTGGCATTATTCCTCTTGACTGCCGAGAGAGGCTTTGCACTGAAAAGCTTGTTCGTCTAAGGGAGACATGATTAGAAAGAAGGCCTATAGATAGAGAGAGAGAATGAGAGAAAGAAAGAGAGAGAGAGAAAGAGAGAGAGAGAGAGAGAGTGAGTGAGAGAAAGAGAGCGAGGGGCAGAGAATAATAAGAGGGAAGATGTTGCGGCAAAGCCAAGTCGTTGTCCTTTTCGAGGCCGTTGTCGGCCATCAGACTTTCAAGCAGAGAGTGAAAGGGGAGGGGCGCGGAGTGGAAGGGAGAAGAAGAGGGAGAGGGGGGGGGGAGGAGGACAACACTGGGCCGTCTCTGAGCAGTAGCAGATTCTCCCGCTCCTCCAGCTTCTTCATGTCCTTAATGCTAGGGTGTAACGGGAACGCCCTCCACACGTTATCCATCTCCTTGAATCACTTTCCTTCTCCTCTATGCCAACTCATTCTTCATTCTTAATTAGCTAGCTGCAGAATTTGAAAAAAAAAACTTTTTCACATATCTATAAACAGTAATCGCTTGAGAGCGAACGAATAAAATGTTGATTGGAACAAACTTTTTCATAAAACAACGAACGAATGCCCGACCATATGTTTAGGCTGTAAAGAGAAACACATTAAAAGAAGAGATGAAAAAAGTACTTGGGAAACACACTCTGGGAGCCATGGCACTAGCTAGTTCTGCTCTCCGAAAAAAATAAGCTGCAGTTCCAAGGTGAAGATATAACAGAGGAAGTGCACTTGTTGTGTTATTTATGGAACCCTTATGATTGGTCACCAAAGGTAGAAGTGGAAAGTTGTTACCAGTTTTTCTTCTCTACAATTTTTAAGAAGTCGTACATTGGAGCGGAATGTCGGGACGCCAAAACATGATTTTAGCTGAGAGCTGGTCACAGGAAAAGCGGCGGAACTTGGAGTGGGTCAACATGCCCTGGAGGAATCGTGCCTTCCATTCACTTGGAAGGCGATGCTGCAATCTAAGGAGAGAGCGAGAGAGAGAGAGAGAGAGAGAGAGAGAGAGGGAGAGAGGGAGAGAGAGAAAGTGTGAGGAGAGAAAGAGAGCGAGAAAGAGAAAGAGAGGGATATGAAGCGATAGGAATCGTTTGCTTCTGCGGTACTACCGTACCTCAACAGGAAGTAGAAATAGTAACGTACCAATGGCCAAGTAACCATAAGAACAATGTCATGATGTTGGGTACATCTTGTGAGAACATCCTCATTCTCCCGCACCCACCGGTTGCCCAAATGAAAAAGGAGCTCGCGGGTAAAGAAGCGAAACAAATGATCTTTTTCTCGGGAGTACGGGAGGCGTTCTTCGGAAATTACAGAAGAAGAAGTTTGGCGTCAACGGCTGAAACACGTTCCCATTATGAGGGTATGAGGCACCTTTAAGCCTGTCTGATGGTCTGTGAGCTCAGGACACCAAAGAAGAGAGCATTTCTAGGCCACCTCTCTCCGTGGGTGCGGCATTAGCGTAATGAGATGTGTATGCCGGCAGCTGGATAAGGAAGTCTTCATCATTCTGTGGCCAGTGAAAACGAACGACCAGAAATACACTATTTCTCTAAAAGCGTAGCAAACATATGATTGGCACGCAATTTTGGGGAAGTTGAGAGGATATCCCGACACGTGACTTACTGAGATCTCCTACTTGAAAGGACTGCTCAATCTGGATTTTGTTCACTTCAACACTCTTACATATGGCCAATAAAAAAAACGTAAAAAATATTGGGAAGATTTTATTTTTTCGCTCAAAAAAGGAATTTGCAGTTACTGCAGAAGAACAAAGATCGCAATACAGTTTCATGCTGAAGTTATAGTCATTCGTAAGGTGCACGGTGGTATAGATGGAATCAATGACTGAAACGAACGGTTGAATGAAAATGGAAATAAAAGATGATTGTATTAGAAGAGCTGTGCATGGGAAGACCAGAACGAAGGAAAGTGGTTAACTAGTGAAGAGAGAGAGAGAGAGTGAAAGAGAGAGAGAGAAAGGGAGAGAGAGAGAGGGAGAGAGAGAGCAAGAAGCAAGGAAGGAGGACTTGTTTGGCCCGATGGACGCTCACAGATTTGAGTTGCCAAGGCAGAGGAGGAGGCCGAAGGAAGAGGCGCGCCAATTGACGGAAGAAGATGAAAGCACGAAGAGAGAGAGAGAGAGAGAGAGAGAACAAGAAACAGAGAATGGATGGTGTAGTCGTTGGTTGGGTGATGAAGTGAAGAGCGACTGCGACGATGCTGTTCTCCTCCGCACCCCCCCCCCCTTCCACTGCCCGATCCCCCCCCCTCTGCATCCCCCTTCCTCTCTCTCTCTCTCTCTCAGTCAATCACAAAATACGTTTATTCTTTTACAATTACCAATTGTCTCGCTCACGCGAACGGCGCTAGAGAAGTCTAAAGTCTGTTTGTTGCTGGCAGAAGAAGGCGCAATGGAATCAACTCGAGGGAAATTACAGTTTACAGCCGTGAACCTTGCTTGTCTGGTGCTCTTGAACAGGCAAGGCCACACAGGATGGGATTCGAATCTCACCTCACCACCCCCCCCCACATCAAACCCACTTTCCCCACACTCAATACCCGCTCGTGGAAACCCAACTTTTCGACGACGCTTCCTCCATTGCTCGCCTAGCCGAGATGCACTTTGGCTTAGAAAATGCAATAAGTCCGCCGCGAGTGATAATTGATCCGTGGCGAGAGAATTTGTTGCTGTAATGGGAATGGAACCAGCTTCCCTCTCTGCTCTTCCAGGAGAGATAAGAGTTTCCGCGAGTTGCGACGCGGATGAAGATGAAGCTGCTCGCACATACATAGATAAGTCCGTCACGTACACGAGTTGGCTCTGGATTGCACTTCAAAGGAGCCTTGCAACTACTCCAGAGGGATTTGTTGTCAATTGTGACACACGACAAAGCAATGTGTCAGGAGAGAGGAAGAGAGAAGGAAGGTGGTCGAGAAATCAACCAAGGACTCGCTCTCGGAGAACCTGGAAAAAGGGGAATCGCGTGGAAAGTAAGAGAATGAGAAGAGAGAGAGACAGAGAGAGAGAGAGAGAAACAGAGAGAGAGAGAGGGAGAGAGAAAGAAGTAGTGAAGCTGGAGATGTTTCATGAAGAGGACAGCGAATCAGAGATGACGGGGAGAAACAAAAAGGTCATTCAAGTGATTCTCTAGTTTCTTGTTAGGTCCGAGAGAATAGTTGGAGCAATTGGGAGCGCACAAAGTTTCCAAAAAATCTATGGCTCAAAACATGCCAGATTTTGGCGATAATTGTTGTCGCCGATTCTTGTTCGTAACGTCATTAATTATCCGCGAAAGACGTTCGCTGGATGAGCGAAGGGACATTGGGTGATTGAAGAAAACAATAAACGCGTTGTAAGAAGGAAATGACAAAAGATCAGAGAAGTTGAGGATGCAACCACTCGCACAGCGAGATACAACGACAAAGTGATTGGGATTCATGCTTCGGATCGAAAGGGGGAATTGAATGTGATTGAATGTTTTTCCCGCAGAAATTTCTTCGTAGCATGAGAGTCAGCAAGAGATTGTCAGTCATCGTCACACATTGAGAGAATTGTCACATTTCAACTCTCACTCATGGAGAGAATTCCCCGAGGGATGCGACTAAATCTCTTTTCAAAAACATCAAATATTAATTGGCATTGAATATATCCTCCACCCACCGGGCCAGTCCTGATTGTGGAATAAACTTGTAAAAACTTGTAACTTGTAAAATATACCCACGTTACGTGGGACAATAAGGAAGTCTCTATAAAAGAGAGGTTCATTTGTAACTGGCATAATTACTAGTTAAACAGACATCTTATTTTGACGGCCACGTACAAGATTTCTCCAATCGACTTAAGATGGCAAGGTGTTCCGAGAAAACTTGACTGAAGTTGGAATTCAGAATGGACGCGGCCAGGTGGGTTTCGAGCTTCCAGCCAATGTGGGATACGAGGAAACGGAGCGTGCTCTGACTTTGCAAGGAAAGAGAATAGCGGGAGGAGGTGGAAGAGGCTGAGAGAAGAATTAGCATGCAGAGCAACCTCTCTCCCAGTCAATTCTTTCGGGAGAAGGAAAGATCATATGTGATTATGAATGGAAGAGGAGAGAACAATGAGCTGAAGAGGCAGCAGAAGCAGTGAAAGAAACGAAAATGCTGTGTTGTATTCATTAGAGTTGGCGTCATTTTCTCGACGTAAAAAATGGCAGTAAAAGGCAAAAAGGAAGAAGACCACCCTCGCCTCCCGTATCCTGCTTCTGTTTCGTACCCATGGTGAAGGAATCTGCTGCAGACATTTAAGGTACCTTCTAGGTTCGGTCTATCTCTCTTTCTCTCTGTCTCTCTCTCCTCCGCTTTCTCGCTGTCTCTCACTCTCTGTCTTTCTACATTATCAATCACTTCCTCTTCTTATTACATTTTAGCTACCACTACGCGATCGAGAACAGAATTATCAATCTTTAATTAATTTTTCTTCTTGCAAATATCGCAAAATCCATCGTCCACTCGCAATGGGTCTTCCGCTTTGGTTTTGAAGGACGATAATGATTTCAGTGGAGCCTTGGTCCCTGAAGCACCATAGAAAGTCAAGAGAGAGGGAGCGAGAAAGAGATAAATAAAGAGAGAGAAAGAAGGAGAGAGAGAGAGGGAGGAAGAGAGAGGAAGTAGATATAAAGTGGTGTGTGAGGAGAAGAGATTGAGTGATTTGTCGTTGGCTCCGCCCATTTTATCTCGCCCCTGAAATCAGCGGAATTGTGTGTCCTCCGAATGGTGCGGCCGGCGGCCCCCGTGAAGGCCTCTGGGGACAGCGGATAGAGATGTTAAAGCAGCGAAAGGGTAGGCGTCGCCCCCCCCCCTCTCGAAATGGATCGCAGAAGCATCGCGTACTTTCTCTTCTTCACCTCATTGTCTCTCTCTCTCTCTCCATCTTTATCCCTATCTCACTCTCTCTCCCTCTCTCTCTCCCTCTCTCTGCCTCTCTCTCTCTCTCTGTCTCTCTCTCTCCTTCGCATCTTCACCATCTTCTCTGCCATCGGAACAGTCTCTGGTCGCATACACATTCCTCGTGACACTCTGGCCAATCTTATCAAGCCGCAAACGAGAGCGAGCGGCTCTCTCTTCCCATGTGGGAGACACATTCGCGCCTCCTCTCCAGCCACTCTCCATTGACAGCGCCGTTTTTCATGAAGAAGAAGAAACTGCAACGGAGGTGTCTACTAACAATGAGTGAAGGCATTTGGAGAAGACATGCTCAAGAATTGAAAAAAAAGGATGGGGATATTCTTGAAGTATGTGAAGTGAGCAGCGAACAATTTGAATAAAAGTTAAAATTTATTCTTTTACGTGTCACATGATACACGCAATAACTCAACATATTATATTCTGTATTTAGCTTCCACTTAAATATTTTTTCATTACGATTGTACAGTGAAAACGACGAGGATATTATTGTTCCATAGAATGAACAAATGCTGTTTATCGGGGAAAGGCTCGTTGCTTCTCATCTTAAATGTTTTATTTATTGCCAATATTTCTTTTAAACTTTGAAGAATGCGGGTGCATAGAGTGTTAGGACCGGTCAGGAGTGTATCATCAAATCTAATGAACAATCTAATCTAGATCCCTCTCTCTCCCAAGTTCTCTTCCACTGTAGATCTTATTTTCAGCGAGTTCTACAATGTGATTGAAACCACAATGATCTCCTCGAACGTTTAACGCAAATTACATGCACCTTTCAATAATATCATTGGCTTCATCTATAACGGGTGTATTTATGTGTCTAGAAATACCATGGTATTACGCGTATGAAGAGCAATTGAACACGAATAGAATATTGAGAATAGTCACTATGTACAATATTGTAATAGTCATTATAATCATGTTAATACATTTAAAAAAAGGCATTAATAAAAGTCAACAATCTCAAAAGGAAATACGTATTTATGTATTCAAGCATTTATACAATGAAAGTAGTATTTACGAACTAGTTGGCAGGCTTGCTCTGTCGGAGTACCAGAAAATTGATGATGTCGGTCAGTGAAATTAGTCCCTGGAGAAGAAGTCGTAATATGTAAATTAATGTTGCAATCTAATCATATAAGGCATTATAATCGTGTATAAAAGAGCTTAGTTAGTAGATAAAATGCTGCTTACTTTCAGCCGACGACGCGAATCAACCGCGAATATCCGATGGACGTTCTTCTTGACGAACACTTCGAGCAATGACCAGAGGTCAGTGTCTTCTGGCACCGTCACAACACCTTCTGTACGACCCTGAAACTTTTTGGCAAATGCACATAATGGTTTTGGTATTGTTTCTGAAACATGAAATTATTCAATGGAAAAAAAACCATAAGATGGACTACCGTCAAAGTCAATCTTAGAGCGAGCGCTTCTTGGACTTTCATTGAGAGATCTTCGAATCGCCCATCGCTGAATGCCACGGAGATGGCGTCAAAACGTGTGTACACATCCACAACCTAAACTCATGTTAGCTTCTTTAACAGTCAGTAATTCGCTTGTAGAGAACTTTTTAACAAAACAAGCGAACTATTAAGAAGATCGATCTCTAAATGAACCTACTTCCATGCTGTCGAGGTCTTTGAGAACTGGAACGCCACTAATTTCCCAATTGATGAGAATGTCGAGAGCGTCGATGAGCGGCGTTTCCTCGGCGACCTGCCGTTTAAGATGATCATTTTGTTTTTTTTATTTTATTTTTTTTTATTAACTCCCGAGTCACTGACATATTTCAAATTTGTCCATGTTCCAATGCTCAGCGACTTGACACTGCGCCTGAGGTAGGGCGGTTTCGGCAGAAGAGCCGCCTGAATTGCAATTGCTCTTCGATATTCTTATTATAAGATTAATGCTATTACGGGAATACTTTGGCTTGTTTTACCTTAAGTTTTCCTTTTGTAACAAATAAAAAATAATTTAAATCAAAATGAATCAGACATGTTGCCAGATGAAGTGGAGAAGACGGCGGTGCGTGATGAGGAACATGCAGTCGCCGGTCTCCTCTTCGACCACTGGCATTCGATGGATGCGAGAGTCGGCGAGGCGAGCGGCCGCCGCGTACAGGCTGATTCAAAGAGAGCAGTGGCCATCCGCTTTCCTCATGCTTTGCAAAGTCGCTTTATAAACAGAATATAGACTCCTTAAGTTTTAGTAAGATTGCATATACAAAGTGTAAATAAAAGTTCAACAAAATTCAAACCTGTCATTTATGTCGATTGTCTGAAATTCCTTTAGCCGCCCGTCCACTCTCAGATGTTCTAAGAAAAAATGAGTTCGGATTGGACCATCGAGACACAAGTGCCTGATTGAAGCTCCCAACCTTTCCACTGAGAGATGGGCATAGTTGAGATGTCCGTCCTCTCGCATTCGTCCTCGCTTAACGCGACACCTCCCTTGAGAATCGTGATGGCCGTGCGGAACTTCCACAACTTCATGAGCACCATGATAAAGTCGGTGGCCGACAGAACGCCGATCGGTTTGAACTGCAGAGAATCGACGACGAGTCCCGTTCGAGAAGCTTAAAGGAGCACGACACTCAACAGCAATATGATCCAATTTTCCGGAGCATCGTAATCGCGCTCTCTATATCGCAATCTCTCTAGCTCTTTCCGTCAAGGAAAAAGGTGCGAAATTAAGATTGCATTTTTGTCAACTTTTAAAAAGGAGATAAATGTCAAATGCACCTTTAAAAAAAGAACTAGATGAAAAAATAAAATGGAATGAAATAAGTTTCTACAATTGTAGACGAGAGCGTAGAATGCCTTGCGGACGTTCATGTCATCCGTGAACACGACGATCTTGTTGTTAGGCGCCATTGCCTGGTAGCATTTGTTGAGTTGCAGCAAATGCGAATACACAGTGTCGACGTCTTCTAGAACACAAAAGCTCTCGAACATAGCAGCAAAATTGTAATATTGAATAATATTATTGTTTATAAACTTACAAGTGAGAAATAATCGATCTAAAACCTAACCAATCGGAATGCTTGCGACGCTTTTGAAGATTGTATGATTCTCTTCCGCCTCGGCTAGCGCGTTTTCAATCTCCGCACCAGCGTCTACGTACTTTGGAATCGAAATGTTTCTGAAAGCTGTTTATATTATCAAAAAAAGATTTAAAAACTTCTTCACTTGAAATAAACACATTGTTTGAGAAAACTGAAGAAATTATGTTTTGAAATGAATAATGTAATTAGACTGACGCAAAGCTCATGTCATAGTCGTTGAAGTGGCCATCCCTCGGAAGGGCCTTCCTGGCGACGACGAATGTTGTTCCCGTGGACGCCGCATGGACTGGCGAAGAGGGCGCAGTCGTGCCACCGCCGCCGCCGTCGCAGCCATCTAGAATGAATCGACGGATGCTGGAGGCAGCCGCGGCGGCTAGCAACATCTCAGAGGGCAGCAACTCGCCCTTCTAATCTCTCTCTTTCTCCCTCCCTCTCTCTCTCTCTCTCCCTCTCTCTCCAACTTCTCCTTCCTTCGACAGTCCTCTTCTAGACCCTTCTCTTTCCCTCTTATCACTCACGCTTTTGCTCTCTATCTCTATCACCGGAGCCTGGTTTAAAGTGTGACTCTTTATCCCAAGATACAGATATCCACGTGGCACAGGGGGCATTAGCGGATGAAGCGCCTAGAACCACCGAGCGAAGCAGGGGAGTGAGAGAAGGAGAAAGATAGAGGGAGGATTAGAGAAAGTGAGAGGTTGATTAAAAGTAAAAAAAAATATATATAATTTATAAATTAAATTATTCGCTATACACGATTGATGAAGAGAGAGAGAGAGAGAAAGAGAGAAAGAGAGGGAGAGAGAGAGAGAGAGCAGAACGTACCTTTTAAGAGACTGAGGACAGCCTTGGTTCGCCGCAGAGCACAGAAGACATAGCTGGAAGTGTCGAAACTGTCAACTGAAGCATCGGCCATGCCGCAGCTGTAGGTAAGCTCCTTTTTATTTTATACCAGCATAAAAATGAGAATTTCCGAGTTGTTGAACACAGCTCAAAGAACAGTTAAAGAATTAATAATGACAAGAATGTGGCAATAGAATCTAGACACCCAATGAGAATTCATTTGAAAGTGTGGATTAACATGTACATACATACTAATGTGAATGACAGCTAAAAGCAAAAAAAAGAGAGAAAAATCAAGAACATCAAGGAATATGGGACGTATACTCATTTTCTGCGAACGCTGTCATGCTAATCCCTTGTAGTATTGATGAAGCTATTTACGAAAGGATTAAATGAGAACATAATTTGCTAGGAAAAAAATATGATACTCAATGTATTGCGAATGGATTATATGGAAGAGAGTAAACGATGGAAAATCGGCAGGAATTGCCCGCAATATCACGCACGCTACTGCTGTGTCTCTCAGATAACGAGAGAGTTAGAGAACACGAGACGAGGAAGGCGCGAGAGAGTGGTAGATGAGGAAAGAAACATTGACACCTCTTGCATGCGTGTTTTCCTGCTTGCGACGACCTTGACATATTGCTCATCTCTTCCTAATAGTTTCTTCTAGAGGCATGAACAGACTGAATGTTGGTACGAATAATGGCTGACGTAAAAAATGCTTTACATTAAAAATTAAAAATCAAAGAATTCGGTTCTTATCGCATACACAGCGGGTGAATTGGTAATAACATCAGGACGGCATTACAACGTTAAAAAAAGAACCCTTTTTCGCTACTCAACTTGATTCCGAGAATTGCTCGAGGTGGCGAATGGGAAAAAAACTCTGATATCGGATGAGACCAAAAGATCTGGATGAAGTGAAGTAAAGACACCAGGAAGATAAGGAAACGTGATGTGCCTGGGGGGCCCGTTCGGTCCTCATTCCTATTCCTCCCCGTGGCCTTCCCCTACACTCTAGAACCCTCCACTCGTGCCACTCGCTCCTTCCACCTGTCTCTGCTTCTCTTTGTTTGTACTCTACTCTCTCTCTCTCTCTCTCTCTCCATCTCCGCCTTGGCCTCCCTCACGCGTCTCTCCTCTCATTGCATTGAGCGAGATCTGACAGGTGGAGGAAGCACTAACAAAAAGATGCCAGTTATCGAGAAAAATGTAATGGAATGGAGAGCGATGTCTCTTCCACGAACACTTACATACATATGTATGTATATACATTGGCTGCTCATTGTCTTCATCGATAGATGCAAAAGAAACTCTGAGTGCGCTTTAGCTGCCTGCCTTTTCTTTCATCCGTTCGTTTTTCCCAAAATTCTTTTACTTGATTTATATTCAGAAATATTTGTTCACGAATGCTAGATGATCGAAGAACGAAATGGAACCATGAAACGTCCGCTCCATTATCTCCGTATGAATCATTCATTCTGCATCTTTCTTTGTATTTCAGCAAAGTGCATAAAACCGAAAGGCTTTCAGAATGTGATATCGACTTTTTGCTGGTTGTTTTCTTGAATCGCCCTTTATTCCGGTAATGACAACTGATGCGTCTCATTGGTGGCGGGCATTGCTGAGGGATGAAGGAAGAGAGAGAGAGAGAGAGAGAGAGAGAGAGAGAGAGACAGAGAGAGAGAGAGGGGCGAGAGAGAGAGAGAGACAGAGAGAGAGACAGACAGAGAGAGAGAGAGAGGGGCGAGAGAGAGAGAGAGAGAGAGAGAGAGAGAGAGAGAGAGAAGAGAGAGAAACCGACTGAAGTAGAGGAGAAACATTGTATGGTTCAAGAACGCGAAAGTACATCGAGTTCAATATTAGACACCGGAATGCGCAATTACATGTATATGTTGTCCAAGAAGTTTCATTAATGAGTAACATGACAGATACAAGCATAATAATTAGCAATAAACATCAGCGATGGATCGAGTGACTCTGGCCATAACGCCTCTGCCCTCTCCCCCGCCAGCAGCACCTCTTGCACCCACCACGGTACACTTCTTCATCCTCCACCATTCCTGGTCTCTTCCTTGCTTCGCAGTCGGTTGGTCTCGCTCTTTCTCAGCAAGACTCGAGAGGCAGCCGTTCGAGGAGTCCGAGCCATGCGAGGATGAGCTGTCGAAGCGAATGATCGGGCGTTTCCTCAAGGAGTCGAGATCGTCATTAATTGGACGTTAGGATCGGATGAAACAAAGGAGCCTGCAATTCATTTCCATCTTTAATCCTCCTACGACCAGCCAGTTGTGTGAAATTTTACTTCATGATCGCGTCAGTCGCCTTCCAAGTTTGTTCCTTCCGCAACAGCGCAAGTAAAACACCCGTGTATCGCATGCATGTGCATATCTGTATGTATTTCATTCTTCGCGAAAGAAAATATTAGCCTGTTGAAATGCTACAGCTTTGCGGATATCCTTTATTTCGTGCAGGTATCACAAATATATGAGCACAAGTCTCGTAATAGGATTAGAAAAACTGAAGTTAACAGCGAGAGTAAAGTCGTCAGAAAAGAATGTTAAATACAAATTCACGGTTTTAAGTGAGGTATGTGGAAAAAGGAGGAAGGATCAGAGGAATTTTTCTCATTCTTCTATTCTGCCAGAAATTACTCTGCTAAAATTGTACATGGAATCATACAGACTTGATAGGAAATAATTAAATTCACAGCGATGAACTAATAAAACATATCATCATTTGGAGAGGGAACCGCTCATTGTCAGAGAAGCAAGAGCACCCGGGTCTAATTCTACACGTTCTTAAACAGTTAGACACACAGACGACCATCACAGAGCTCTAGACATTAATATTCAGCAGCAATGAAGCTAACAATTCCGGCACTTTTCTAAAAGTCAGATTCCTACAATTTGGCAACAGTGGGAGTCCTAGATCTTCTAGCAACGATAATCTACGTCGTAAATACCATCTCTAGTAGTAAGATTAGGAGTAGAACTTTGTGTAGACATGGGTGAACAGACTCTTAGTATCCACAACAGATCCCTTGATGCTCTCTCGCTCTGTGGCTGGGATCACTGCCCAAACGGCATCCCTTGCCAGCTCGCTCAGCTTCTTGACCTTCCCGAAGCACCGCGCCGGGATACGGTGGATCGAGTTCCCCAGAAGCAGGATATCTCCTGAATGATATCAGAAATCAAGCAGAGAACTAATAACGGAATATTCAGTTTTGATTGATTTTGAAGTCAACATATGGAAATATTTGCTTCATATGGTCATCGAATGTGCTCTTATAGTTGTCCGTTCAATATGTGTTATATCCTTTAAAAACAAAAGCGCGAAAATTAAATGATAATTAAACCAGATGGCAGTCTGATGTCTGAAAAAGTGCATCGATCGAACGGAGAGGCGCAGAAGTGCCACCTGAACAAGAAAATAAATTGGTTCTATATTAAAGTATGTTTTTCTATTGTGAGATCAGGACAAGATAGAACGGATTATAGAGAAAAAAGATTTAAAGAAAGAAAAAAAGAAGAAAAGAGGAGAATGAGAAAATGATAAAAGACTAGAATAGAATAGAATAGCAAAAAAAAGAAAGAAAAAGAAAATAAAATAAAGGAAATAAAAGAAAAGAGAGATGTCTAGCCTGGGCTGAATCGTCCACCACTCGATGACCGATGCCTGCTCGAAGTCTGGTCCATTGTTGTTACTCATGGTGTGCTTCTTGGACCACACGGAGGGTAACTCGTAGAGTATCTGAAAGGAGTTGCTCGTAGAAAACGCACAAGCTAAGCAAAAAAAGCATTCAGAGGAATGCCCCGACACACACCATTTGGAATGACACATTCCAGTGGCGGTCGACGTCGTCGGGAAGTGGCCAGCCAAGACCCCGAATGCCACAGAGTTGACGAGTAGAGCAGTTGAAGATCATCGTATTATTCCAATGAACTAAGAACAGAGTTACAATTAGCTAATATAATTAGAGAGTCTTAAAATATATGGAAACTTAAAAAAAAATTAAATTCACACTACTTTATCAACGATAGGTAATGCATATTCAAGTTTTATTGCAAGGTCTCCCTGAGTGAAAAAAGCTAGTCCGATATGGAAAACTCGTTTCTATATGGAACGTTCCTTTCGGCGGCCAAAAGAACACCTTTGGGGGACCCTCGGACCACTCTTTTTCCCTGAGGTCTTTATGCTCATTGCATGTGTCAACCTACATACCCATATACAAGTCGTTCTCGTAGCGGAAGGAGCAGAAGCCGGGCAATTCCGTAGCCGGAGCATCCCAGGAGTGGATGAGTTCAATACTGCAGAGAAGGCGGACCTGTGGATCTGCAGGCAGAGAAAATCACAATATTGGGATTTAAAAAAAATAAAACTGGTCTAACACTAAAACCATCAAACAATTGTAAAATAGGAAAAAAGGAACTAAAATGTTAAAGACAATGAACACATAAACATAAACCGCTTGGATCAACGTCGCCTACATTCGCCTCCATAATGCAACTACGGCGACGATTCTGACGGTTCTAAACCAGTTGAACAATCCTTACATTTCCTTAAAGCTTCTATAAGAATAAAAATAAGATTTGCGAGCACCCTTTTCATGTCACAAATTTACCGACTTTAGGAAAAAGAAGAGAAAAGTACGAACGTATCCATAGAAGAAAAGAGTGTTTGGTGTATCCGGCGAGAAGACCAATCCATCAAAGAAAAATGTCGCCTGCATCGCGATCATTCTGTGAGTAAGAAAAATGATTTTCTCTCGGTTACGTTAAAATTAAGTGATATATTCAAACAATACCTTGTATTAAATATAAGAATTAGGAAAATCATTAGAAAATTATGACAAAAGATGAAATAAAAATAGTGGATGAACTATTTCCTCTTAAGCTTGCAGTGGTAACCTGAAATTAATTATGTGGAGGAGTGTGAAGCGACGATCCTGGCCGAGTTGCTGAATAGAGATCTCTTCGGGGTTGATGACGCAAGCAAGGGGTGAAGGTGTTGGAACGTGGAGACGGGGAAGATGAAATGGGTCGAGAGAATGGGAAAAATAACGACCGCCATGATCCTTCAATGGGGAACAACCTGTTGGAATATCCACAAAGATTCACCAGTATTAAGCACATTTTAACGAGGAAGAAAAAAAACAAAACACGACATACCGTCAACAGAGTTCACAAGCAAATCACAAGTGTAAATATTATATAAATAAATTACTATATTTAATTTAAAAAAAGAACAAACGAACCAGAGTAATGTCGTCAAGCCAGAGATTCGTCATCAAATCAAAGATGTGAAGAACCTCAATGTATAAGAATACGCGACGAGGACGAGCTCGCCGATGACTACGAGCTCCTCCACAATCATCAGGCAGCATGTTCTCCGATTGTCCGCCGCGTCCACCACTCGCTCCAGTGAGAGGTGGCGACCGGGCAAGTCGCATGCAGGCGACACCATCAACAACAACCCGTAGAGCATCTTAAAGATGGAAGAAATGCGACTTTTGAAGAAGAAGAAAATTGGGTTGGTTACAGGGGCTTGGGGACCGGAAGGATTGCACGGTGGGTAGAGTAAGAACAGAATGTTGTACGGCCCAGCATTTGGCTGCATCCGGGAAGTTCCAAAAACAGGATGATAAAATAGAAGACGAAGGTCCCCTATTTAATCCTGTTCTTAAAGGAGCTGTTCGGTGAAAATGCGTAGAAAAAAACTTTAAGAAACATCATACGACACACACTAACACACCGTGTGGAGCCACCGCCATACGACCACGAAGAAGCGAGAGAGCTTCATCCTCCGATACGCCGAGTCCACGACTCGCTCCAGTGACGTTCGGGGCAAGTCTTAAGTAAAACTCAAAAATTCAGGTTATGAAGAATATGAAGAAGAGAGAAAAGTGAAACAGAGAGAAAAAAGTAGGAAGATTGAAGGAGTAGCGCGTTAATTGGTAAGAGGTGCTATTCAACGAGAGATGGAGTAGAGTCAAGGCGAGCGGAGAGAGAGTAAGAAAGCGAGAGATAAATAGAAAGAGAGCGAGAGAAAGAAAGAGATAAAAAATATCTCAGTCGATTGTCATTCAAACAACAAAAGTTACCAGAGGGTTCGAATCATGCAGCCTTACTTCGAGAAACACGTTATTTAAACCTCCTCTTTAAGAATGGCAAAGTTGTACTGCCTCCACGATACATTTTCAAATTTAAAATCAAGTTCTATCGATAGGTCTTAATGAGTGATATAACAGATACAAGCATAATAATTAGCAATAAATAGCAGTATCCATCACAGCCCAAGTAAAAGACACTCATTGTCAATCGTAATAAATGTCTTTCCCCACACCAGGCGGCTGGGTTGCGAATCTCGGGATGAGTGAGAGTCTGGGTGCGCATTAGGACTCGTTGGTGGTGGTCACCTAGTGTTGCTGAACCCCCCCCCCCCCCCCTCGGCCTGCCCAGAGAAAGGTTTTTTTTGCCAGCAGAAAGGAATTTTCTCCCCAATAAATATCACTTTTTGACGGAGGGGTATTTTTTGTGGCTTTGTACCCCCCCCCCCCCCACTGGAGTCACGCTCCGCACTTTGTTCAGCACTGGGTTGGTACAACCTTTCAATTTAAAGTGAATCAAGCAGAAGGGGTGTGACAAGACAGCGAAGAGAGAGAGAGAGAGAGAGAGAGAGAGAGAGAGAGGGAGTTAGAGCTGCTAACCTGCTCAGATTGTTCCGCGCCTTATTTGGCAGCTCCAGTGGCTACGTTCGATGGAGTTTACGAGAAGAGGCTGATCTCGCTTGGGTCTGCCCTCGACGCGAGCTGACATTGAACAATATGGTTGTGCGAAGACATTAACGTTTAAAAGAAGATCATACATTTGTTGAACAAGAAGTAAAATGTATCTCAATCAATAAACGGGAATAATAGGCTGCCTCTTTTTCGAACAATAGGTTTTTATTACGGCAATACATCTTGTAAAAGGCCTCTGCTTGATTCATAGTTAATTTTAAAAAAAAAACTTGTTAAGCAGAGGGAATCCAACCTGGAAGATTTTCTTATTCTGTGCAGTACGACTCGCGGGCGATGACTTCTGAGACTTGGAGCGAGAGGAAGCCGGCTCAGCGTGGCCGCGCAACCTCAGAAGGCACGCGGCGACTCTGTTAAAACAGTAGTATTTCTGCATGTCTTCACGAGTGTAGTGCAAGCAAATAAGCATCGATATCACGGATGTCAAGGGCACCGTTTTTCTAACATCAGAAACATACTTGACAATACGCAATTAATACAAAATAGGGAATGATCCACGATCAAGGCGCTGTAACAGATTGCACTTAAACGAGGAGCCATGGCGGCTTCTGAAATTGAAAGAAGAAGAGAAAAAAGAGCAACAATTAAATTTCGAGATAATAATGAGGGCCACAACTCTGCGGTTCTCGTTAATTGAAAGAGGCGCTTCCTGAAGGATCAAAAAATACACCTTGAATCAGCATCACTCAGCAAAGATCCATACGCTCATTTAAACAATACACAACTCGAAATCAAACAAAGTATGAAAATGGCAATCTCAGTTCCGCAATGTAAGAGAATTTGTTTGGAAAAAAAATCGCGAACTGAATTCTAGTGTGTAGGCTACAACAATAGAGTAACCGTGAATTAGAAATCACTCTACAGTATTTTGTACACCGTTTTTCTAAAAAAAGAAGTTTCGTCACCTGTTCTGCTTTCTATTCATGTCGTTCTTTGTGTTTTTGTGGTTTCAATTTTTATTTTCGTATGGTTAAATTTTCTCTATGGTTGTTGTCGTCCTCTTAACTTTTGGAATGCCTGTATGGTGGTATGCTCTGTTTCTTTTCGCTTGAAATTTTTGCCACTTCGCCTATTTTCCGCTGCGAAATTAGAATGCTGTGATTCCTGGTCGTCCTGCGATTTTCATCCTCGTGCTCCTTTTCCCCTCGAGCTTTTCACACTCTTGTTCACTTTTATATGGTATAGGGCAAATGTGTTCTTTTTTTCTCGCACTTACCATGAGTACGTCCATTTGTTTAATACTTAACTTAAATGTTGTTGCATATATTTCCCGCTAACACGCTTTCAAGATTCTTGTTATTCTCGCCTCCTCTCCTATTTGACTCGTCATTTTGCTCTTGCCGATCACCCTTTTAGATCAGCCGTATTTCATCAATGCCATCAGGTGTATTGACACCTCTGCACCTCTCCGATATCAATTTTGCACTAATTTTTCCCCTCAAACTCTCGTTCTTTCTCTCTCTCTCTCCCTATTCTACTCAATTGCTCGAGAGAGAGAGAGAGAGAGAAAGAAAGAAAGAGAGCCGTAGATCTCGGCCACGTGGCGTGTTCATTCTGCTGGATTCATTCCTAGTTTGCTGTTCCGCTTTGCTGTTGTATTGCGGTTATGATTAGCTCCTTTATAATCGGCGCTAGATCAAACTCCAGGTTTCTAATTTTATTTTTTAACCCCTCGTGTCGTTGCTCGCCGTTCCTTTGCTCTCGTAGCTGGAGGGCATAAGTATTAGTTTACTTTTAAGATGTCCAATCTCTTGGTTGCAGTTCGCTAATGGCGCGTTGTCAGGACTGCGAGGCCGAGTTTGTCAGGGTGCTCCGAGAAGAAATGAAGAGGTTCAGAGATGAGGAACACTCCGAGTCTGTCGGAGTCTCCGACAGACACATACAGGCCAATCTTTATTAATATTTTCATTTTTACTCTTATTATGCCGCTGCTAGAACCAAGTAATAGTGGGATTTGTTCAGCAGCTGCTTGGCGAAATGCAGAAGCTGAAGGATGAGAACAAGCGACTCGAGAGGGCGAAGCTGGAAGCGGAGAACGAAGTGGAGGAGTCAGAGGACAAGGCAGCCAAACTCCGGCGAGAACTCGCAGTCGGAGCTGATCAGGTAGGGAGAGAAAGAGGAGAGAGTGTAGAGTTGAGTTGGGAAGGGGAGAGAGAGAGAAGGAGGAGTGAGAGTGTAGAGTTGAGTTGGGAAGGGGAGAGAGAGAGAAGGAGGAGTGAGAGTGTAGAGTTGAGTTGGGAAGGGGAGAGAGAGAGAGAAGGAGGAGTGAGAGTGGAGAGTTGAGTTGAGGTGGTACAACTGGAGAGACGGGCAGCCAATCTGGAGCAGTCGCTGGCCGAGTCTCGCAGTGAACTGCAACAAGTCATCGACGATTCCAAAGTGAAGCAGCAGTTCCTCCGAGAGAAGATGAAGAGGATCAGGGATGAGGAACACTCCTTCAGACAGAGACAGTTGGAGAGGCGACTCGAGAACGCCCAGGCTGTTCATCAGAGTGAAATGGTCAGGGATAAGCCAATTGTGAATCGAGTGATATTCCGCTCCATTTGTATTAAAAAAAAATTAAATCAATTTTCTAAATTAAAGTTTTTTTTACTAATTAGTAGCGTTCCTTGTCTGAGACCCGTGCCAATTCAGTGGCATAGTTCTCATCTTACGAATATTCTGTTTCTTTTTTGAGAGGAGTATGCAATACGAGTTCTGGCTGGAAAAGAAGAAGATGGAGGCGAAGATCAACCAGCTCAACATCGTCAGTTCACACTTCTCGTTCTCTCTCTCTCTCTCTCTCTCTCTCTCTCTCTTTCTCTATCTCTCATTCTTCTTTCTCTTTCTCCCCTCCCCCCTCCCACCGACCAGGGTACAGGGTATAAAAGCCACTGTCGAGGACCCTGGGAATTAGGATGGGCCCGGAAACCAGGGTGGGTTCGCTGTTTTTGCCTGAAGGTTACTCAAGAACATGGTGGGGTTGGGCTTCGGGTAGGCCTAAAATCAGGGTGGGTCTGTCAAATCGACAGTACCTTTTTTCCCTGCCCCCGACTAATATGCACTCCTCCAACTCCACACTTACCTCTCCGAAACTGTGCTGTACTCTGTGGTGTGATCCTTTCTTGATGTCAACAATGCTATATTCTCGTTGACAGGACAATGGACCGCGCGCGCCGTCCCCCGACTCGGGCAACGAAGACGTCGTCGGTGACGGCGGCGCCATCTCCATCACTGAAGGCAGAGCAGCCCTTTGCGTGGTCGGTAGCCTTCTGCCCTTTGCTTGGAATACTTTACTTTGTTTGGGGTTCTTTTTGCGTTGGCGATGGATTAATCTGCTCATCTCTTGCGAGTTATGCGAAGATCATCAATAGAGTATACAAACAAGATGTAAAGGAAAACTCCTAATGAATATTAATAAATGAATTGACAAGAAAGCCTTCTCTGCAGCCCTCCACTGCCATGGCTGCACCCACTTCGTCTGCTCTCTCCTCTGCCTCTGCTCTCTCCTCTGCCTCTGCTCGTGCAACCAGTCAGAATACATCAAGTCTCCGCTTTTTTCAATACCTATTACTACAGCAAAAATGTTTTTTTTAAATGTCAAATTCTATGAAGACATCTTTGCATTGACGACAAGAGTTAAAGACAAAGATATGCTTGATTGATTCTGCAGAGGATTAAATGAAGTCGCATGGCTCGGTCGGCCACGTGGCACGCTCCTCTTCTGCCAGCAGACACGCCACTTGTTGTCAGTCTCAGAATTCACTCTTTTCCTCACGAAACTCTTTGGATCTGCTCGAATCTTTGGATAATATTTCTCCTCTCGAGTTGCATGCAGTTCTACGCGTGCCAATTTTTCAGGAACATCATTGTTTTGGCGTTGATACCCTCTTCCGTCTCCTCCTGATTCTGCTTACTCGAGTCCGTGGTCATTCCTTGCGAGCCAACGGTCGCCTCTTCCGTCCTCTGCTCTCGCGCGCCCGCGTCATCGTTCTGAGAGCCAGCAGGAGGACAACCTGATGGGTGGAACTGCAGCAGTTGCTCAGCCAACCAGTCAGCCCACATCAAACACTTTATTTAAAGCAAAGAAATTTAAAAGAAAGACTACTATTGACAAAAAAAACAGAAAATACGATTGATTGATTCCGTAGTGGAGTTTGGAATGAGACAATGGCTCCTTTTAGATGCGAACCCCCTCCTGCTCGGCTCTGCCGCTCCTCCTCCCCCGGTTAACCCCTTCACTGCTGGCCAGAGGAAGTCCCCGACTCTCAACGAGAAGCGCATGGCTGTCGGTCGGTCCTTTTGTCGTTCTTACCTTCTTATCCAGTCTGATTGTGAGAGATTTCAAATATGAGAAGTCTCTTCCTTGCAGTATCTTCGAATTTAGAAACTAGCAAAAATGTACTTGATAAAGACACGTAGTTCGCTGTCATTCAGCTCCTACGATTCCTCCGATGGGTGCTCGTCCTGTTCTGCTGCAGCAGCCTCTTCAGCCACAGACCGCACCTCAGACCAACCCCTCCGCCAACTACTAAGGCTAGTTCTTTCTTCTATTCCTGTTGCATACCAATGGTTACGATAAATTTTTTCTATCAAGATTCTCTTGTATGCCCTTCACATTTTCATACTTCCATTAATGATTGGTTTTTTTTTGCAGAAACGACTCGAAAGTAACTAAAAGCTTCGAAATCTCGGCGACTTCAACTGAGCTGTCGCCAATGCCTCCCTTAAATCAAACTCCTGTCCTCGTGTAGTTCAATAGGCACTATGCAATTTGGCCTTCTCACCCGATTCTGCTGACGAAACTGCTTAACACCTTTCAATGCTGTTTGCCTTTTTATCTCGATTTTTATTTTTGCGAAATTGACGACAGACCGTGAATGCCTATTACCACCCGCTTCTGAAGTATCTGTATGTATCTTCCGTTTTATAGCATAGTCCGACCTCCCTCCAGCTGCCCTTCTCTGGCTTCCCAATTTCTTCTGCATCCTGTTCTTTATCTCTCACTTCTCCTCCTGTACAAACGGAAGAAGTAGGAGACAGACATGATTGCTATTGGTTTGTGGTGATTGTGAGAAGAGTGCCGGAAATTGTCGAGATCGTTGGCTTAGTTAGTGTGAAAATGTCAGTTTGAGCACACGCAATCTTGAGCGATGTGAGGCAAACTTCCGCTGCTGGCACTGTTTACGCGTTTTGCAATGCTTCTGCTGCGATATCACTGGGTTCGGAATATATTTAAGTTATGTAAAAATATATGTACACTATAACAGTACTTGTCGACATCTGCGGAAGAAGTTCCTAAGCGCGAATGTCTTCCACATTTTGTTCAGTCTCTCTCTCTTTCTCTCGTTTCACGTCGACTCTGTGTCATGTTGTTCCATTCTTATCGATTGTCTCTGATATCTTGTGAATGTTTCCAATTACTTTTACAGCTTTCTTATATCCTAGAGTCTACTCCAGAGCTCCCCCTGCTGTGATCCAACCCCCACTTTGCTGTAACATTTATTCGCCATTTGGCCGTTTTATCATTTGCTGTACTTCTTCGCTATCTGAAATCGCTAACCACTGACACAAACTGTGCAGGGATCATCAAATCAGTCTTTTGAATGTTGTTCACGCTAAAGAGTAGTAATGGGGACAAGGAATTTTGTTTGCCAGGATATATGTATCTGCATGTTTTCGCCTGCGCAGGTTTGGTAATCTGTTTGGACAACAGTCAACATCAGATGCCAACGGACTGCTGTCATAATGACAAAACTGAAAAGTCTTTATTTACCATGATTTATCTCTCTATTAGATAAACATCGTATGTAATTTAAAGGCCGGTTACGGCAGATTGATTCCTGTGGGCGGCAGGATTGGTGGATTTGGATGAAACTTTCCAAAAAGGTACTTTGAAGTCTCGGCTATCGTCCTATGAGGGTTTGGAAATTTTTGGTTGGCGCCGGCGCGGGCGCCGCAAAGGGGGGTCACTCGGGAAACTTTGAGGTAGAATATCTCTTTTTCTAGGGCACCTACAAAAATAGTAGTTTATTCGTCAGGCGGGAATCTACCAATGGCCAGAAGCTCAATCCCGTAGATCGATTGGTAGATCGGTGGGAATTGATTTTCTAAAATGGGCCCTTTTTCGCCTGTAGATTGAAACTTTCTCAAAATCCTGACATGCGCTTCGTTGATTGTCGGGTCCTATCGATGCAGTTTTTCAAGACGCATCTTTTGATCTATGACTTGTAAACTTTTGCGCATCTGGGATATCTTAAAAATCGATAAAACTGAAATTTTGTTGTTGTTAGGGACAAACTTTGAACTTTTATATCTCAAAAAGTTGGGATCGTATGGTGATGGGACTTTGAGCATCTTGTTGAGAATTGAACAGGCTTCAATATGAGCCTATTTGGGTTAGGCTGGGTTTCCGGGAAAGTACCCTGAGGGGGTGTTGAAATTTAGGTCACTTTCCTGACATTTTTTTCCTCGGTTTTAGAACGTATGCCTACATGTCGAATACCATTCGGAAGCTTAGTAATAGGGGAACAACTCTCTCATACAAAACTTTTCCAAAAAATCAATTTTTGACCTACATATGGGGGTGCTAATGTTCTCGTGCATATTTGAGCCTGATACTCGAGTTAACGTTCGGGGGGACTATTTTTAATGGCATAAGGAAGAAAAAAGCACTATAGCCAGCTGTTTTATTTACTATGTTACAGCTGAAGAAATCGATATTTCGTAGGTCAGTATTTTTTTTAGGGGCAAGGAGTTGGAATTTTTTGCTCATAAGTTAGATCTAAAGAGAGTCGCGGATTACAAGCTCTCTGCCGTCGAGATTATGAAAATCCGATACTTCTGCGCGAAGATATGGGCACGAACGTGAATATGTACCTTGTTTCTTGCCCCCCTATGCCTCTTACATCTCACCACTGGCTTGGGAAAGGCAGAGCGCATTCATCCACAAGCCTCTGTGCTCTAATGGCTAAGGAGCTCGCCGAGCTATCCAAAGAGCCCTGGTTCGATGCCCGGCCGAGGACAACCCCTTTGCACATTTTGGAAAACGTAATTTCAATTTATAAATCTTATTTAACTAAAGGAAATTAAATAAAAAAGTGATTCTAAAGGTTTTAATACTACGTGCGTGGTCAAGTGCATGCATGATCAAGTACTTTTCGACTGCCTTTGCGAATTCAGTGTTTTTACAGTCAGTCTTCAATCGCTGCTGGCCCCTGGATTCCTTTTCACATCCTTTTCCTTGAATAATAAACAAAGAAATAAATTATAATAGGTAGTAAATCACATAGAGAGAGAAAAAAAAACACTATTATTTCTAAAGCTTTGCTCGCACATCCCTCTCTCACCTCACCTCTCACCCATGCGCATAATGGGGCATAAATGGCCTGTGCAAAAGCCGTCTAATGTAGGTTGCCCCGGTGGACGGGGCTGGGCGACCCTCAAAGTCAACCGAGCAATTCGGCTCGCTTAAGCCAGCATGCAGCGCAGCTGTTCGAATGGGTGCCCGCTGCTCGGTGGCGTCCGACGCAGGCCACCGAGCATGCAGACAAGCGATGCTCGGTGGCGTCGGACGGAGACGTCCGATTGGCTTATTTTTCCTCCCATTTTGTATTCATAGCAGTAGCTCAAATAAACTTTTATTTGCTAGAAAAGCGCAAAGTGAATCAAACACAACAAATCAACCCTCGCTGGACACAAACGACCCCCACTTATACCTTCTTAAATCGGGAAATGGCCACCGGGGCGATAGCCCCGGTGGCCATTGACCGGGCCGAAGGCCCGTAGCGTGCCGAAGGCACGCTAGTTTACCATGAAGGTCATCTTTTGGCTTGGCTATTTCGGGCAGAGCTGAAAAAGCTCTTCATACACTTGGCGGAGACAATGAGAAAATGCTTGAGGAAAGTTGTCGTGTACTATTTAATATATTAAAAATGGAAAATCAAGCGATTCCTTAAGTTGAATGCACATTCTTTTCGTTCTCTGCATACATACATCGTTCCAGCTGCTTTCTTCGCTCACACCGCTGCTTTCTCATCTGCCACGGGCATCGGCTACAAGCCTTCACTTTGCCCTCGCCCTTCACTTTGCCCTCGCCCTTCACGGTGTGAGGTGACCTGTCCATTGCTCTCTACCCTCTGCCTTCTCCCTCTTCTCTCACATCTCTCGCATTCCACGCTCTCTACCCATGGCCCCTCCTCCCAAACGCGCCCACGTCTCCACCTCGGCCAACTCGTCTCCGTCCGCTTCCACGCCTTCCTCTCACGACGTCAACATCCAGAAGATCGTCAGCGACGCTCTTGGCTTCGCGAACGGTCCTTCGCCGGCGGGGATGAACAAACAGACATGGGAAGGTATGTCCAGCTTGCTCATTCTCATGTCTACCACCCTTGAAAAGCTCGCTGTCATGCTTCCCTCTTCCTCTGCTCCCATGTCTGTCTCTCTCCACCGGCCTGCCCTCTAATTCGCTGGCCCTGGTGTCTCCCCCTCCTTCGAGTGCCCTGCTGAGCGCCATCTCCGGGAGCGCTCCCTCGTTGTCGTTGGCCTCCCGGAGTCCACCTCTGGCACTCCCTCTGCTCGCGTCTCGGAAGACAGAGCAGGTGTCTGCTCGCTTCTGGATGCTCTGGGTGTCGAAGCCCACCCCCAGACCACCTTCCGTATGGGCCAGCTCGGCACTCGCCCCCGTCTGCTTAAGGTCCTGTTGCCTACGCGTGGGCACCTCATGCAGGCACTGAAGGCGGCGCCCTCTCTTCGTGGTCACTCCGTGTGGTCCAAGGTTTTCGTCCGCAGGTCGATGACCGAGGAAGAGAGGCGCCGCTTCCAGAGAGACCGCGAGCACGCGACCTAGCTCAATCGCACTGAGCCAGGCGTGTGGACGATCTACCGTGAGGAGATCTGGAAGAAGAGCGAGATTGCCGGAAAACGCCGTCTCTCCATCCCGACTCCCCTCCCAGACCCTTCCTCGGCTACGGCGTCCTCTCCATCGACCATATGAAACTAAGTCTACAAGGATCCAGTCCACCCCAACTATCAGTTTCCCCCTCCCCCCGTCCTTTCTGTGTTTTGTTTAATGCACGAAGCCTTGTTAATAAGCTTGCCGATCTCCATGCTTACATATCAATCACTCGCCCTGATCTACTTTTTGTAACTGAAACTTGGTTAAATTCAAACATCTTCTATAGCGAAATTATAAGGAATCTTCCCTACTCTTTATTGCGCTCTGATCGAAAGGGTAAGCGTGGAGGTGGCGTGCTTATTATGTATAGAAACTCATTAATTGTGTCTCCTGTCACTGTTAACCGATTCCTGGCTATTGATCTACATTCTCAAGTTGACTTTGGAATCATTCGCATAGTTCTTGTCTACCGCCCCCCGAATACATGTGCTGCTTCAAATGACTCCCTTTTTGAAAATTTGCAGGAATTATTAGCTGTCCCTCAACCATCAGTCTTATGCGGTGATTTAAATATGCCTATTAATTGGAAAGATCTCTCCTCGACTAAGGGTCAGACTAAGCGGCTTGTAGATTTAGCAAGTGATCTCTCTCTCTCACAAGCTGTCAGTAGTCCTACACACGGGTCTAACATTCTCGATTTGGTTATAAGCACCCAGGGAGTAGTTATGTGTTGTGAAGTTTCTGCGCCTTTTAGCAGTTCTGATCACTCATCTGTCTCTTTCTCTCTCTCTTTCTCTTCTCCCCTGCCGCTGTATGTTCCCTCTCTTGACTACCGCCGCTGTAACTTTGGCCAGCTCTCAATTGCCATTAAATCCATTGACTGGTGCTCTTGTTTCAACGACTTTCTTGATATTGATGATATTTATGAACGCTTTACAGCAGTTCTCCTCTCCCTTGTGCAAGAAACCACTCCTGTTAAGAAGGTAAAATTGCACGCTGACAATTACCCTCCTTACATCCGTGCACTTCTGCTGCATAAAAATCGCCTTTTCCCTAACAAGGGAACCGTCTGAAGATAAGTTGGAGAATTTTGATCTCACCTATCCAGATCGATAGTCCAAGTCGAGAAATGATGATAACCATTTTTACTTTTTCCTTAATGGCCTCTGGCGATTTTATATTGATTTTTAAATTTTGCATAAAATCGCGGATTTAGTGACCTTGCCATTGTCAATGTGTCACTTAAGCAATTAAACATGGCCTGCGCGGCGCAGTGGGATGCGCGCTCGCCTGCAGTTTTGAGCGTCGCAGGTTCGAACCCCATTCGGTTCAAATATTTTGCTGCAGTTTTGCAAGTTCAAATTTGAAGAAGTACATAAAGAGAAAATTTTTTCAATGAGAGGAGAGTGCATATACACTTTAAATTGGTGTTAAAAAATTTTTTACTTGTGTATAAGGGCATTCCGTGTTGGATGGTGTTCAATTCGCCCTTGCTTGCGAATCCACTATCAACCTATTCGGTGGGGCCTACCCCAAAAAAGTCGAGGAAAAAACTTTCCCCGAAAATCACCAGAGGGGGTAATTTGGTGCGAGGATTGCGAATATCTAGTTTATTTTTAATTCTGAAGTCATTAAAAAAAATATAGAAATTTGTTTTGATCTCCTTTTGTGGAAGAAGACTCCTTTCTGTTTTCCGAACTGTTTCCTCAACAGGAACTCGGACAGATAGTCTACATACTTCTTGTTGTTTACGCCGTACTTCTTTTTTGGAATTTATACCGCATACCTACTTACCGTAACTTTTTTTTAAATGACTTCAGAATTAAAAATAAACTAGATATTCGCAATCCTCGCACCAAATTACCCCCCTGTGGTGATTTTCGGGGAAATTTTTTTCCTCGACTTTTTTGGGGTAGGCCCCACTGAATAGGTTGATAGTGGATTCGCAAGCAAGGGCGAATTGAACACCATCCAACACGGAATGCCCTTATACACAAGTAAAAATTTTTTAACACCAATTTAAAGTGTATATGCACTCTCCTCTCATTGAAAAAATTTTCTCTTTATGTACTTCTTCAAATTTGAACTTGCAAAACTGCAGCAAAATATTTGAACCGAATGGGGTTCGAACCTGCGACGCTCAAAACTGCAGGCGAGCGCGCATCCCACTGCGCCGCGCAGGCCATGTTTAATTGCTTAAGTGACACATTGACAATGGCAAGGTCACTAAATCCGCGATTTTATGCAAAATTTAAAAATCAATATAAAATCGCCAGAGGCCATTAAGGAAAAAGTAAAAATGGTTATCATCATTTCTCGACTTGGACTATCGATCTGGATAGGTGAGATCAAAATTCTCCAACTTATCTTCAGATGGTTCCCTTGTAAGCTAAACTGTCTTCCTGTAAGAATTGAGTATGAGCGGGTGTGTAATAAGCTACAGCGTCTGACATCTAAATTTCAAAAGAACTCTGAATCGCGCTTTTTTGCCTCCCCTATCAAGCTTTTCCAACATGTTTCTGCTAGTCTCAAAAAACGTCCCCATATTGGCTCGTTCTATATTAATAACAAGATAGTGTCATCGGATAACGCTAAGGCTGAAGCAATTGCATCTTATTTCTCTAGTGTCTACATAAATGATAACGGCATCTCTTTCTCGCCCTCCACCCGCATCCTCCACCCTCTTCCGAATTTTATTATAATGCCGCAACAAGTAGCTTTCCACCTCAGACGTCTCAAACCATCTTGTTCCGTCACTTCCGACTTTATCCCTTCTATCATTCTCAAAAACTGTGCGCAAGTATTGGCTGAACCACTAAGCTACATCTTCAATTTCTCGCTCTCTCTTGGCCAGGTCCCATCTAAATGGCGCGAAGGTATAGTACTCCCAATTGATAAGGTAACTTCCCCATCCTCCCCGCAAGATTTCAGGCCAATAACAATTACCCTAGCTGCATGCAAGGTTATGGAAAGGTGTCTGATGTCTAAAATCTTAACACATTGCCAGAGGTTTAAACTTATACCAACCTGTCAACATGGATTTGTCAAGGGGAAATCTGTCGTGACTAACTTGCTTGAATCCTCTCAGTACTGGAAAAGAGAAATCTGTTCTAACCGATCTGTCGATGTACTTTATTACGAGTTTGCCAAGGCATTCGACAAAGTCTCTATTCCTAAATTACTCACAAAACTGGAATATCTTGGTTTTCGAGGAAACTGGCTAAATTGGTTTGAATCATTTCTAAACTTTCGAACATTTCGTGTCAAAGTCAATGATTCTCTCTCGTCTGTCTTTCCAGCCTCTTCACGCGTCCCACAAGGATGAGTACTCTCTCCTCTTCTGTTCAGTCTGTTCACTTCTGATCTACCCTTGGCTCTTTCTCATCTGCCTCTCGTTAAAATCTCTCTTTTTGCGGATGATATGAAACTTTTCACATCTTTCGACTCAACAACCTAAGGAATGGCCCACTTTCAGCTCTCCTAGGCAACAGTTGCAATCCAAAATTACTGCCAAAATATGCAGTTGGAAGTCGCACACAAAAAGTGCGTCGTTTTGCACCTAGGCAAAAAGAACCCCCGCCTCCCCTATTTCGTTTTTCATAGATTTCCAACTCTCTCTCACTCTTCTCATCTCGCACTCTTAAAGACTCTTCATTAGCTTTCTCTGTCGCTAGTGAAGCGGTGCGAGATCTAGGCGTTTTAATTGATGATAAGCTATCCATTGATCAGCACATTAAATCAGTAATCTCGAGAGCCCTCCGTCTTGTTTATGCTCTCTTTAGAATTTTGAAATCTAATTTACCACAGCATTACATACGTGCATATAAATGTTTTGTACTCCCAATTCTAGAATTTGCATCCCCGGTTTGGTCTCCGTTCAGAATTATGCAGATTAGATCAGTAGAGAATGTGCAGAAGGTTTTTAGTAGACTATTATATGTTCGATGCAGTAAATTCCTGATTAATTTCAGAAATATTCCTTCATATATTGATCGTCTAAGAGAACTTAACCTGGTATCTCTTCATCGTAGACGAATGGAAATTGATCTCATAACTGCTTTTAAGATTTTGCATATGATTCTTTTGTCTCCTATATCTCTTTTTTATTCTTTTAAGCCGTGCTCAAATCGTAGATCAATCTTTGCTTTCCATATTTCGACAACTAGATCAGATCTTCTTTTACACTCTTTTGCTTTTCGCACTTCCAGGTGGTACCCTAGATTGCCACTCTCCTTTCTCTCGTCACCCTCTGTCAATACAGCTCGTAAAGTTTCGATATCTAGTGATTCCTTGCCTAGTATGTTAAATGCAATTGAAGTTAGCGGTATTTGATTTCAGTTTTAATACCCCTCCTATACTAAGCCCCCCTCATCGACAATCGCGAGTCAAACCCCCTACTGTCCCTCCTCCAGCTTGTACCGTCTCTGGCAAAGACGAGGCCGGGCACTGGCAACCCCGGCTTGGTGCGACTCGTGTGCGTCGATCCCTACCCCCCCCCTTCCCTCTCTCTCTCAGTAATGGCATCTACACGAAGGCAATTTTCTTTCTCATATTTGTGCTGTCACTTTGAAATATTAATTTTATGTACGATAAATAAATAAGCAGGTTAGAGAAGGCTCGCTTCTTCTAGCGTTTCTGCAAACGACATTAAACGGGATGGTTTTCAGAAAGTGACGTCTCCTTTTTGCTGGTTGTTTTCGTAAATCACTTAATTCCGGTGATGACAACTGATGCCTCTCACAATCAATGCTGACGAGCATTACTGAGGAGAGGCGGGTTCGGCGTCTGAAAGAAGCAGAAAGAGCAGAAGACTATCCTAAGTGAATAGGCCGTGAATAACAAAGCAAGGGCAGAGAGTGCGGAGGAAAAGAGAGAGAGAGAGAGAGAGATAAGCAGAGATAGCAAGAGAAAGAGAGAGAAAGAGAGAGAAGTAGAGAGGCGATAAGGAGAAAATGGACGACTTCGGGACTCCTTTTAGCAGAATGGAGCGCGGATTGGATATGCATTGCCACGAGGAGGAAGCTGCTGGGGATGGAAGAGAAACGGAGCTGGAGCTTAGGAGATGTAGAGAGAGAGAGAGAGAGAGAGAGAGAGAGGAGAGAGGCGGCGAGAGAGAGAGAGAGGGGGATTGGAGAGCGGAACGAGATTGGAGAGGGGAGAGTGATGAGAGAAGAAGAGAGGGGATAGTAAGAGTACTAGGCGGGAAAGATAAGAGAGAGGAGAATAGAAGAGACGAGAATGGCAGAGGAGAGAGTGAGAGAGGGAGGTGATGATAGACAGAGAGAGAGAAAGACAGAGAGAGACACAGAGAGAGAGAGAGAGAAGCACTACAACTGAGAACTGAGCGCGGCCCAGCTGGACGTCCACTAGTCAATTGCTCCTCAACACACTCTTTCATTCCCTCTTCTCCAGCACACTATAATGGTAGCACCATGCAAGGAGCACTACTCGTCGGGAATGGCTTCTTGTTGAGACGAGGAGGAGTTGATGATGGAGAAGCCGCTGCTCCCGCCACCCGAGACGCCCGCCAACTGCAGCCTCGCCTTCGCCGACGTGCACACTTGGTATCGCCGGTTTTTCAACCCAGCATAATTTATCGTGGCGTTTTCAGGATAATTTTGTTTAAAGCAGCAATATGATCTCATCTTTTTCAGGATAATTTTTTTTAAGCCGCAATTTTTTAAACATGAATAGATTGAATTTCATGGCATTGAGGTGCATCCACATTGTCCAAGTGAGCCTCGCCTCGTTGTCGTTAACACTGAACAGCGTCGTTGTTCTCTTCATTCACCGAGCAGCTCCCATTCCGTACGCCCAGAGGAGACAACTGGTTTGTCGTCTCTGAATGCCTCGTTTACGATGACAGCATAAGCCATGATGAGATTTTTAGGCTGCCGTTTCAATCAACTTCTCACTCATATCTGGCCTACAGCTATCCCGAAATGTCTTTCTTCTTTTCTCCTTGTATAGACCTTGCATGCATCTTACGAACACTGCGGCATGCAAGCTTCAGGTAGTTCAAAAAGTTTTGCATCCTTATCAAACCAATCAATAACCACATACTTCTAGGCGTTTCCTCTATTCTTTTGTTACATCCACGCGGGTTTCCTCGTCAGCATTCTGGCAGTTCGTATCAATGAGAAATACAAGTCAGAACATACGGTTTTGATCTGCAACTTTTGTTTTGATCTTCTTTTCCTGTCTGCGCCCATCATATTGATTGAAGAGAATCACGTCGCCCCATCCCGTACGAGTGGCTGTGCTCGGCATGGCAAGCAGTGGTCGCTGCGCTCACTGTCGGCGTCACTCTTCTCTTCACGGCATTTGATAGCGATGATGGTATTCTCGCCACGAAACAGGTTGATTTCTTTTGTACTTCCGAAGTGTCCTTCCTTTGCCTAACTCGATACTTGCATAATACATACATATGTACTGTAAAGCTTTAGTAAGTTGTTGTAAAATGCATGCTGTAAGAGACTTTTTTTCTAACTTTTTTTGTAACGAATATGCTATATATATAGTTCTGAAATAAACTGTTTGTAGGTAATTACTGCTGTAAAAGTATGGAAGTAAATACTGTTTATATACAGTGTTCGCCGCTGCTCGCCGTGCGCGAGACGGAGCGTTCCTTCTGGCTGCTCACTCTGCTCATTGCACTCCATGCTTTCGCCGTCCTCTCCATATCAATATGTGTCGAGCCAAATCCGTCCTTCTTTGATCGCAGAACCGTTTTCTCACATTCAGTTAGAGGCGAGTTTTTTTCTTCTTTAATTCGCTCCCACAAGCGAGGCCTCATTTACATATCTATTACTTTCAGATGTCGTCACAGTTGAAACGCTGCTCTGGCAGCTCTCCTTTCTAGCTTCCGGCGCTCTAATATTGTATCGATTCATGCTGAAAGCACCGTGCTATGAGGTTGAAAGCATTGCCAACTTTATATTCTTAATGGATTTGTCAATTTATCAAATTAGTTAAAATTCAATTAATTAATTTGTATGTTCACTATTCTTCTCTGTTCAGTGTGTGCGAGTCGGCCTCGAGCTTAGCTTCATCTGCTTACCTCTTCTAAACGCTTTCATTCATCCAATTTTGCTCATATGGTAAGTGATATACATACATAATATTTACCCGCTATTCCATAAGCTATTCAGAAATGTAACAAAGTGTTTGCTGCTGTTCCAAGTGATTGATAGTGCGAGTGACATCACTAATCTAATGGTAAGACCCGTCCAGGTGGGTGTATCCTGTGCGCGACGCGGGCGTGCGTGTCTTCCCGTCGCTGGCGGCCGTGCTGCCTGAGTACGCGCTCGTCGCGCCTCCTCCCGTCCGCCGCCGCTCCTCCCGCTTGCGCCGCATCCGCTCGCCTCGCTTCTCTTCCACTGCCAACCACAACAATACCAAGACATTCCTCGAAGTCATTCCATCCTCCGCGGCTGTCGCCAAGAATCCCCAGCAGCCCTCGACGTCGTCCAATTGTGCTGCTGCTAACCACACCAATCGCGACAAGCCAGCTTCCAAGGAGCACAAATCCCCTGTCGCTGGTGGTGTTTAATTGTCAGAGGTGAATCTGACGTCGTATTCATCAACCATGGTTATAGGTATTCTCGTCTTAACTCACAGATAGGAAGAGTATCTGAGTTTAATAAATGGCGACTCATATCGATGTGAATCAAGAAATGGTACGTAGATACAAACATTAGACTGTAGACTCATTCTGATGGACAAGATAATACCACCAGTACGCAAAGTTAAAGAGGAAAAAGAGAATTGGGAACAGCAGTCGACAAGATTTGTCAATTCGAAGAGCAACCCTCGAGTTCATTCGAGATATCTGCAAAAAAGCCTACATTTTTATTATCGAGCCTGAATTCTCAAACTGTCCAAAGGTATGTTGAAGAAAAGCTAGCCCGATAGTAGAAGGCTGTTGTTGAAGCAACAGGATTCGCAGCGGCGGCAATGGCTTTGAAAAGCTTGTCAGACGAACTTTTCCGTGATTTTATCTCCTGATTATTCTGTTCCGGGCGAGCTTGAAGACTCTTCTCGTCTTCGTGCATATACAAAGAAGCGAAGATATCTTCCTTTTTTCAAAAAGGAGAAAAAAATCTTTCTTAATCTAAAAAAAATCGTACCGTAACCTCAACGTCGCTGATCGATGTTGTATCTTCACGTAGAAGATGAGGGAAGTTTTCATAGAATGACGACACCCCTGTCATTCCTTAAAAATAAACCAGTTGTGAATGTTGTAAAACTCTAGTATAAATCCAACTTTTGTTGAAAAATGTTGATGTGCTTCCTGCCGGCCAGGAGTCGGATGTTCCATTCAGAGATATCATGGCCATTTGAGAATGTGTGCTAGCGCTGTTGCCGGCAAAAGTCGACGTATTATTCTCTCGCCTTGCTGAAATGTATATTTTTGTCGATGCCCGCAAGGGATGCGTATTCTTTTACTGTCTTAAAAACGAAACCAATCCTAGCAAACATGCAAAAGTGGTCTACCGATGGATCCATTTTCCACGGGTTGATAACCTCGACGCTTCTTCGCATTAGCAAGAGTGCCCTGCAAGGAGGAGCACTTTTATACATACCCAGAAAGAATGAAAACCAAATGCGCAACCTACATTGATTGTGTCTCTCAATCGTGAAAACGTTGACTCTTCGTCACTGCTCTCAGCGCGAGTTCGAATTTGTGATTTCAAAGCGTTCTTTCTTCCTGTAAAATAAATGCGAGTTGTTTGGCAGACATAAAGAGTGGCTATAAGTCAATGTTAACGATAATACCCGGAGTTTTCGTAGCTTCCATGTCCTTGGCAAGTTGTTCAAATTTGTCTGCTTTTCGCATATAAGTATTGACGAGAGCGTATTCGACCAAGGCACAAATGACGAAGAACATGCATGCTATAATACGAATAAATCAGTAATTAGACGAATAATGAACTAATTATGAGAATTCTTTTTTTTTTATAATGAATTTTTTTTTTTTAATTTTCTGTTTACCACCTCCAAACCAAAAGTCGATTGCTTTCGCGTAGCTCACTTGTGGAAGGCCAAAACGAAGGCCGCTTCCCTGTATATAAGTAATGATTTTCTGAATATAATAAGGAAATAAAAAGGAATAGCAACCAGGGTAGTCAGCGACACGAGGGCAGTGAAGCTGAGAGTCACTCGAGCAGGGACTGCTGAAGAAATTTGCAGGAATGGAGTAGATATACTTCAACTTCCTGCTAAGCAGGGGAAGCTCTAACCTCGCCGGTCGATCCAGAAGGAGACCCAGGAGATCATGACGACCAGACTCGTCGGAATGTAGCTTTGCACCAAGTTGTAGCCGATCGAACGAGACAAGTGAATGTTGGCCGTCAGGCATGAGAATGTTCCTGAAGACTTAGGGTTACTGTAGATGGCTTTTGCGGATATTCTTTTCGAGACCAATGCAGTCCGATTCCTCGGTGACAGCGTAGTGATAGGTGCCATCGCAGTAGCCCTGAGTGACGTTCGTAATCGTGAACTCGGGCAGCCCGATGTCTGGATTGTATCGAATGGGGTCTCGGGTGAACCAGTGAACATCCACTTCGCTAGAGACGTGAGCATCTGTAATTATCCACTCGTGTTATAATAAGTTTTTGGCATTTAAAAATCTTAATCAAGGACTCACAACTAAGCAGCCGAATTGAACATCTCTGCCGATCCATCGGGTAGTTCTGCAGTTGAAGAGTGCACGAAATGGTGCATGTTGCCCTGAAAAATTCAAATTTCATTTCCTTATTTTTATAGCTAAATATGAAAGTGAGAACCTGCATGAATAGGAGACCATGCCGTCATTCGAAATGAAGAGATTGAAATTCGGCACCGTCACATCCTCGAAATGTGCTTGCCTCGCATTTGCGAAGTACAAATCGGGCAACCTGAAACTGAACTATTCTTGTCCGTTCATTACTCCTTCATGATCTCACCAAAGAAGCTTCCGAATGGAGTCGTCATTGATGAGTACATGCTTTGATCTGTTGTGCGCTAGACGAGTGTCGAGCCAAGACATGTAGACATAGAGGTCAACGTCGAAGGCCTCGATTGGAAGGTGGAATGAGAAGATGTTTTGGATGTTTACTCTTCCTCAGAAAAGTACAATGTCTAACCATTTCCTGAGAGCGAAAGTTACCAATACTTTCCAGATATAAGCCGACATAGACCTGAAGAGGTAGGAGATGCTTGCAGAGGATTTTATTCATATCTCATTTTGCTTGATGCACGAACTCTTAACGGTTGCTCTGGATGATGATTTTGCGGACGTGACTTTGCATGTTTCTCCATTAGCTCTTTTATGTTGAAATACGTGATGGTGGCCGTGCAGGATCTGCAGCGGATTTTTTTTGTCTTAATATTTAGAGAATAATAAGTGAAAGGATAGTGCGACTGCAAAAAAAAAATTATTTTAAAAGAACAAACCGCACAAGAAGGCACGATGTAGCAGCCATGAGTGCAATCGAAAACCTTATCATGCCTGAAGGCTGAAGCATTTAATACAAAGCTAGTATAAACTACTAAAGAAAATGAATGTTGAAGAAGTAAACCTAGAAATGTTCAAAAGGAAGCATTCTTTGACCATTGGCCAGCTCTCAATGTCGCTCTATGAGGCCCCACAGCCTTTTTAAGGGTGCTGGAAGTTTTTTTTTTTTGCCGTCAAAGGAGATTATGTTTAAACCTCCCTCTCTTACGTTGATGTCGAAATAAGCCCATCAATCACTCCTCGAGAGTCTTTCAAGCAAAAATGGAATTTTCTCTCACTCAGAGAAACAAACTCGGAAGATTATGTCGGATTACCTATACTATTTCACGTAGCTCGAGATATGACAGACGTGTTTTGTTCAAGCTGTTCTCTGAACTGCTTGTTCATCATAATGAAGACGCTCATTTATTTTTGTCTTCAAAAAACCTGATTGTGAAAATGCTATATATATATATATATATATATATATATATATACCGTATTTTCTCTATTAGTGCCCCTCCCTCTATTAGAACCCCCCCTCTAATAGTGCCCCCCTCTCGCGAGGGTATTGAAAAATAGTACCCCTCCCTCTAATAGAACCCCCGCCCCTCCAATAGTGCCCCCCTCCTATAAGTCTAATACCTCGGCTCGAGATGTACCTCGAATGGATTCTGGAGGCTCTTCCCTATGAATTATTACAAACTCATTCCAAATTTACAGTAAAATGGATCTTCCGGTGATGGTTCAATAGAAGAAGAGCTACAAATCTCTTTTGTTAGGAATAAATTGCTGTTTACAAACTTTTAGCCAATCACATTGAAAAATAGTACCCCTCCCTCTAATAGAACCCCCCCCCTCTCTAATAGTGCCCCCCTCTTGCAAGGGGATTAAAAAATAGTGCCCCCGGAGGCACTAATAGAGAAAATACGGTATATTATATTATATTTTATATATATATATATATATATATATATATATATATATATATATATATATATACAGTGATGTACCGCCAAAATGGCCGATTTGGAACGCTGCGCGCGCAATGTTCCAAATGGCACGCAAGTCGTAGCTCAGTGGGAAGTAAACTATGTGAAAAGATCTTTATATATTTAGAATCCTCTTGTTTTGCCACATCCAGCACACTATGATTGACGGTACGGTGACAATATTTAGAGGGTTAAAATAAAGCTCAAAGATAAGAGCATAGCGCCATACTTAAACTTTAAAGTAATTTTACTCCTTTCCAACTCATATTTGGACTGAAATAATATCTGTGCTGCATGTGGAATTTAATTTCCTTTTCAACGAAAACAGAATCAATATGACCCAAGGTGTCTACGATGAGATATTTAATGCGCGCTGATTGGAACATTTCGGCCATTTTGGAGAAACATCACTGTATGTATACATTCATGCTTCACTCACTGAAGGTATTATTATTTTTTGAGGTCATTTATGTCAGAGTTCAGGTAAAGCTTCACAATAAATCAATGCAGTTCCTTGTTGTCATACACGAGGTAGTACCACCAGTAAATAAAGTTAAATATGCACCACATCACAGGGAATAGAAATCGACACGTCTTATCAATTAGCAAAGCATGTCGAGAGCTTCCGGAAGCAATCTGGAATTAGATATTTTCTCAATTTATTTCAATATTTGTTCGTCGACTGTAAAAATAAAATATTAAAAAATCAAGGGAATCCAAAACGAATCGAACCTTGGAATAGCTTGCTGCCGTGACTGTAAGGACAGACGGGCTTCCGCCGTTCCTAGAGGGCTCCCTTTTCAAGAACACCGCCTTCTTCTTCTTTTTAGATGAGCCGTTCGCTTTGGCACCACTGTCCCGTTCACTCACCGAATCGGCGAGGGCATTCGAATAAAGTGGAGGAGGCGACTAAACTTTTATTTTAAAACATGTATATTTTATTAAGTGAATTGCTACCTCTACCTCATCGTAAGCATTCCGCAAGCTTCGCCTTGGTGTCACGTTGTCGTAGTACGACTGATCCATCGTGTTTCCTGCAATAGTGGAATCAGGAAATGATGCAACATGATGAAGTGATAAAATCGTCTATAAGCGATGACAATGAACCTCTCCGAAGAATGGGTATTGGCGACATTTGAAGCCGGCCATTCCTCTCACTCGCAGGACCGTCGTTGTGGATCTCAGCCGTGAAGGCTTCGTTGATCATTTGCAGGCGAGTATCTCCTGGCAGAGAAGTATGGAATACATACGAGAGTGAGAATTGAGTTGAATCTAATCTCGTGCCACGCAGCTCTCTAACCATTCTCCTTCTGGGCGCTTCCATTCGGAACGGGCTTGTAGCCACGCTGTCTTGTCTTAGGAGAGAGCGTCGTCTTAAAGAAGGAGAATATCAGTGGCTGACAGCCAAGATGGCTTCTAACCTTGAGTGCTTCAGCCACCTTCTTGACTGGACTGTCCGCTTCTCCTTCGTCGTCTTCGCTACTATCAAAGTGTTGAGTGGATGCAACGGCACCTCTGCGACCTAAAGATGTATAATCCGTTTCCCATTACCTCAACGACTTCTTTCTTCTCTGTAAGTGAAGTTGTTATTTCGGAAAGAAAGGAACTCTTTGATTGCGTGACGAGATTCGTGGACATTCTCTGGAAGCGCTCCGACTTGCGCATGTACGTGTTGACGAGCGCATACTCGAGGAGGGCGCAGATCACGAAGAACATGCACGCTGCAAAAGGTTTGAGCGTTCGTCTTTTTTTGTTAATCTCGTCAGAGACTTCACACCTCCAAACCAATAGTCGATCGCCTTGGCGTAGCTCACTTGTGGCAGGCCGAAACGAAGACCGCTTCCCTGAAAGAGGATCTCATCTTGACACAAAGAAGATAAAGAAGACGAATGTTCAAACCAAAGTCGTCAGCGAGACGAGCGTCGTGAAGCTCACGGTCACTCGTGCTGGGACAGCTAAACAAAACTTATTTCTAAAATTAATTAATAAAACGTCACAAAGAATAGAAAAGCATACTACATAGAAGACGAAACAAGAATCCAGATTCCATACCCTTCCGGTCAATCCAGAAGGAGACCCAAGAGATCATGACAATCAGTCCGGTCGGAATGTATGATTGGACCAAGTTGTAGCCGATCGAGCGCGTCAGGTAAATGTTGCCCATGAGGCATGAGAAGTTGCCTGAATTTGCATAGGATTTATGTATGGGAAAGAGAGACCGAGAGAACGAGAGAAAAAGATTGAGAGAGCGCGTGAGAGAGAGAGTGGGAGAGAGAGAAAAAGAGAGAAAAGAGAGATGAGCAATCCTACCAATCTTATGGGAGTACTCTGTCAGAGCGTAACGGTAGGTGCCGTTGCAGTAGCTCTCATCGACGCGTGAGATTTCAAACTCGGGCAGCCCAATCTCGGGATTATATCGAATTGGCCCTTTTGAGAACCAGCTGACTTCCACCTCGTCAGCGATGTGCGCATCTGCAAATTGGCCATGACGATGGCCATTCAGGCAGCAGGCAGGACTGACAGCTAAGCACGCGGATGTAGCATTTCTGACGGTCCATCGGGTACTTCTTGAGCTGGAGCGTGCATGAAATGGAGCAGGTCGCTCTGGAAATATATAACTTCAATATGTTTTTTTTTAATATATAAAATAAATATTTGTATTACTTCATACATATGAAGAAGATACTTCCGAAAGATATTTAATTATGACCTGCATGAATATGCGACCATGCCATCGTTGGCGATGAAGATATTAAAGTTTGGAACAGTGACATCTTCAAAATGTGCCTGTCGCGCATTCGCAAAGTACAAATCGGGTAGCCTATAAAAGATATCGTCTAGCGAATACGTTTTAAATTTCCAATACTCAAATAAAGTGCAAAATATTATGCTGTTTTCATGGAAATTACATTACTTCTTGGACAAGTGAAAGAAAGCTACCAGATTTGCTCTCTGATGCGAGGGTCGTTGACGAGGATGTGCTTGGACTGGTTGTGAGCGAGGCGAGAGTCAAGCCACGAAAGGTATACGTAGAGATCGACGTCGAAGGACTATGCAAGAAGAAAAGGAGAAGGTTAGTAGAAGTGCCTTATGACAAGTGGGTTCGGCAGGAACTGAACTACCGAAGAGAACAGGCAGGCCACCCACCATTTCCTGCGCTCGGAAGTTGCCGATGCTTTCGAGATAGAAGCCCACGTGCACCTGAGAAAGAGATCAGCTTTCCTCTCTCTCTGTCATTCTTCTCTCCTTTCTTTCCTGGATGACTCTCATTGTTCTCTCCTTTCACTTCTTCTTGCCTTGAGTGAACTGCTCGCGTTACCGTTGCTCGGCCTCGACTTCAAGCCCTTCTCGATCAAGTCGCTGATCACAAATCCATGAATTACGTAAAGGCATCTAAAGTACAGAAAAACCCTTTTCAAAACAGAAAAAAGTGACACCTGCCTTAGAATTAGCAAAGTTCGCAGAAGAATTCGGAGAAGCATTTTTTTTCTGGCGCTTTGGATCTCGACAAACTGCTGCGCTCAGAAACCGATTTTGAACGAAAATTTAACTGCGCCGGCTCGATGGCGCTCCCACCAGTCACCTGCAGCACTTTTATGTTTAACGGGCAATGAGACAACAAGTATTTTCATATGTCGGCTTTCACGAGTTTCACTTGTTTTTCTTTCGGTAACGTTTCGACGCAACGCCAATCAAAATAAAACTCTTTACATGAATCATATGCCGCTTTAATTGAAGGACTTTTAAAAGTTAAAGGATGTGAATTGAAAATATTTTTCCACTGGTAATGATGACTAAGCTTCAACGTTAAGGATATTGGCAATAAAAGTGCAAACAACTCGTGAAATAATACATTCTGCAAAAAGAATATTTCTTTATTCTGAGTGCAAAAGTCACAACTTTCAGCATGCCGTTCGAAAGGGAATGAGCAAACGGGGGAAAATATAGAGAAACACGACACCCGTGGAGTTGAAGGGGGGGGGGGTGCAGGAGGAGGAGTGAGCTATGAGAGGTGCCCTGACAAGGATGAGAGGTGCGAAGAACGGGTGAAATCTCCTAGTAAACACCATCTGATACGTTGCAAGAAGGAGTTCGTGGATGGATAAGAATAAGAAAGACTATGAGAGAGGGTGGCAGACGACACCTGCCTCCACAAGTGTCTGCCAATATCTCTCTTAGACTGGCATGACTCTTCAAAATCTTCAATTGATGATCTTTGAGCCCCCCGAGGGTCTTCCGGAGATGTCGGATGTTCTGTGTTGTGTCTGTCTGGATATTCGTGGCTATATAAGCACAGCTAACTGTTACTCCTCATGTCTCAGACGAGGAAAAGATGATCTTTAGAATGTGAGAAAATTCTCCCTTCTAGCCTTGCCTGTCATATTTCTCTAGTTTCTCCCATCTATTTTCGTGCCTCACTCCAGCAGACTCTGCTCTCCAAAGGGGAGTGGGAGTGAGTATTGCGATCTCCGAAAAAAAGAGCCCTGTCCCCCGAGTCTTGCCCGCCCCATCAATCCTCGTTCCTCTCCATGACCACAGACGTGTTTTGACTTCTCCTTCAGCTGCGCACGTGTCAAAAGGCGAAAGTTTAGCCCGTAAGCTTAGGAATAAGAAAGAGAAGAAACATAACAGAAAGTCACGTCAGGAACTTGTGTAATGTTCCGGAGGAAAAGAAAGGAAAAAAAAAACTTCGCCACGACACTTTCACGTGGCTCCAAAGAAACTCACTTTTCCACAGTTTACTTCATTATAAAGTCATTGTTAGTTTATACTGTGCGTTTACTTTATTTCCTTCGAAACATAAAAGGTTTTAAAGTAAATTTCATGAATAATTAATCAATAATTAAACAGGTACCTGCCAGTCTAGTGATAATTTTTTTAATATAATAAAAGCGGTGTTGACATCCGAAAGAGTCGTAAAAAAATGAGGGTTTTAATGAGGTACGAGAGCAGTTAGATAAGAGGGAACCTGTCCTCCATGTGCTCCAAGAGTCAATTTGTTAGCAAAGATGGCACTTTTCGTGATTCAACAAAGTTTGAGCATAATGATGATATTTTTAAAACATATTCTTTGTTTCATAAATTAGTTGGCAATCCGAGGCGAGAGGGAGAAAAGAAGAGAGAGAAGATTGACGATTGGTCAGAAGAAGAAGTTGTCAGTATCATCCTTGTCACTGCGCTGAGCAGAGCGGAGTGCCTCCTCGAGGTTCTCCTTCTTCTCCTCGGCAGAACGGCTGCTCAGGAATGGCCTAACGGGCAGCCCCGCAGCTGTGCCATCCTCCTCCTTGGCTTGCGCGAAGCCCACTCTGTTCTGGCCGACGTCGAACACCGTGTAGAAGCTAAAGAGACAAAAAATTCATTGTATATTTTTGACATCATAATAGCACTCTAACTATAAGTGTAGAAAAAGTTGATAAGATGCAACAACGTACAGAGAAGAGAGACATAGACAGAGACGGATAGAGAGGGAGAGACAGAGAAATGCAATGATTCAGACCGGCCAATGAAGACATCTCCTAGAATCCACAGGTCGCCGACGCTAGGTGGGAAGTCCATTCCGATGAAACCAGAGAGGCAGATTGACTTGCCCATTGTAGTCACCTATTATTCAATATTAAAAGCAATTAGAGCAGGTAAATAAATTTTCTAAATTAATTTTTTTTCTTGGTTACTTTTGATAACACCAACATTGAGAACGTAGTCTTCTCCCTTGAGCTGGTACTCCTGCCCGCCGATCACAAAGCCAATCGGCGGCAGCGTCGGCACTTTGTCGCATGGAATCATGTACTGAAAGAATATATAAGTTGTCATTCCTTTTCTATCCGATTTATATCCTACTTATTGCCTATATAATATCAATTTTTCCAGCCCTTCCCATTTTGGTGCTCAGAACTTTGTTTGATGAGCAAAAAAGGGTGTAAGCATATGACTCACAAAGCGAACAACAGGAGCATTAAAGTGTTTTCGGGTTGTGAGCCCTCCTGTTATCAGGAGACAGGAGAACAAAAAAAGTTGTGTACTTCTTCGGCAAAATGTAATGTAGACTGCCTTACCAATCAGAGTTTCCATTCCTGCGGCAATTCTGATGAGAATATATGCACAGTTGAAAATACATTTTAAATCAGGCAGAGAATTATTAGAATCAAAGTAACTGTACCTCTCCCTTGAAAAGAGGCTCGGCTCCGATGAACTTCTGGATGGCCTCGACCTGAGCCTTCGGGCCAGCAATCAGGGATGTTCCGGTGTCAGCGATCGCCTGGCAGCCTGATGGGCATGCGACTGATGCGCCGTTTCCGGACACCTTCAATTAATAGAAATTGTTTTCTTTTGTCATTTATTGTGCTTTTAAGGAGTATCCAATTTTATGGCTCTACTAAAACATTTCTGTCTTTTTCAAGAGCGAGGAAAATTTCGGGATTGCCTACAATCGCTCATTGTCTGAACATGTTTCCTTATGAGCCATGTGAAAGAGAGAAAGAGAGGCAAGAGACCGTGTCCATCTTGAATTGCCAATAAGCCTGGCGCGTCACGGGCACATAGACGATGGGCGCAACGAATCGACGCGAGTCAGTGCCACCGAAGGTGATCTCGCCGCCGAGCTCAGAGTCAGGGTTACTGTAAGGCAAGTAGAAAGTAGAAAAAAAGATTATATGGATATTGAATAACCTGATCATAACTATGTACTATGTGCATATATTCGCAGCAACAAATTTTCAGAGAATTTTTATCTGTTAAAACACTCACATATTTACAAGAAAACATCTAAAAGAAAAGTAGAAGCATGGCTCAAAACACGAACCGGTTGAGCCAGAAGGCGAACTGCGGCGACGGCACCTGCTTCTGCTCGACGAGCGAGTGGAAGACGGGCTGGACGCCGAGGACAGCGATGGAGGGGTAGGCCATGCCGAGGATGCCATCGAACTTGGCAGCCACGAACGTCAGACCTGGCTCGGATGTTGCTTCGGCGAAGCCTTGCGATGACGCGCACACCGTAGCCACCTGGAAGGCGCTTTGTCTTTCATTGTCGCCTTTTACAACAAACTACTAAAACTACTACGCAGGAATGTGAATTTGGTGTTCACTAATGTTATCCTCGTAGTTCTTTTAAGCTTGAGAGTTTTGCCCACTTCGAATGTGAATGGGGCTAATTGTAAGAATTCGGTGTGCGAGACAAATCTTCCATTCTCGCATTACACTCTCGCCACAATACGTTGCCTTCTTGTCAATTTTGCTGCCCATTCAGGTCGCCATTAATCAAGACACCAAGGTTTATGGCGGCGAGAGAGAGAGACCGGTGAGATCTGAGGCGGAAGGAGGGTGGAATGAAGTGAGAGAGCCGGCTGGTTGGCCTCCCTCGTGGCAGTCCCCGGCAAGGAGATTGGGTCAGTTACACCCTCCCTCCTTCTCCCTCATCTCATCTCATCCATTCTATTCTCTGCCACTACTCTCACTCTTTACTCATCCTGCACTCATTTCCTCTCCTTGACCATACTGAGCGAAGAGAATGGCAGTCATGCGAAGATGAGACAGTTGATTGAATTAATGAGATGGAGAAACGAGAGGGAGAGAGAGGGAGGGAGAGCGAGAGAGAAAGAAAGAGAGAGAGAGAGAGAGAGAGAGAGAGATGGAGAGGAGAAGATGATTCAAGCATTAGTTGAAGCGATAGTGGGGAAAAGAAATGGTGGTTAGAGCAGAAAGAAAGGCTAACTATGCTAGAAAAGTGAGTGAGTGAAAGGTAGTGTTCACTGACACAAACGCTATCCTTTGAGATGAATCCCTTCATAGATCCCGTGCCGTACTGAATGGCCATCTTTCTTCCGTCCTGTTCATATGTCGAAGATGCTCCCGAGTCGTAGCGGTGATGGAGCACTGTTTAAAGCATATGTTATTGTCTGCCTTGAATATTTACATTACATATGTGTGTATGCAAATTCTGATAATAACGTTATTTTTTTTGCCTACTTTTACATATGCACTGCTCTATCGTCTTATATTTTTAATGTACATAAATATTAGTATTAGTGTTGTTTCTATTCTCGGATTCTGCAGATCATTCGTTACGTACTGCAAGCGATATCGTAGAAGGGGCACTTCTTCGACGGGATCCAGAGGTTCGACGAGCCAGTGTCGAAGATAACCGTGAAATTCTGAGCCGGAGTGCCGATGGAGATCTCGCCGTAGTACTGTGCCTGCAGAGAGCACAGGTTCTTTTTCACAGTCAAAACATTACTAGTTGTCAAACAATGTAGATATAGAGACTAGACATGACAAGGAGAGAGAGAGAGAGCGAGAGCGAGAGAGAGAGTGCGAGAGAGAGAGATACATCCATGTAGTTCTTGAGCAGCTCATCAATCTCGCTGTCGGATTCATTGCCATTGCGAGCGAGTCGCTGTCTGAGCAGATGAGCGCGTAGCTTCTCTACGTCCTGGTAGTTGCCCTGTCTAATCAGACGCGCCCTCAGTGATTCCTGTCGCCGGAGAGGAACACTGTAAACAAGATAGGCTCGCATTCTTCCACCCATGAAACCCACCCATTCCACCAGCCGCCCGACAACCAGTTCTCAAGTTGGGTGCGGTGGTGGTGTTCCTCTTACTGTCTCTACTCCCACTGTGGAATGGACCAACGTCTGAATGTCATCATTAGTCGCAGCAGCAATGGCATGACGATGTCGATGGTGATGGTGTTTCTTGGGAGATGCAGAGGATAAGGAGATGAGCAGCAAGAAGGACACCAGCAACAGCAAGGAGAGAACGCCGAGTCTCGCCATCGCTCACTGAGGAATCAGCCGATAGCAAGTGACCGTGTTGCTAGCTGTGAAAGCACGGGGCACTCTACTCCTACCCTTCTACATCTCACTCTCTCTTTCTCGGTCTCTCTCTCTCTCTTCTCTCTCTCTCTTTCTCTCTCTCTCTCTCTCTCTCTCTCTCTCTCTTCTCTCTCTCCATGCCCTTATCACCGGTCGAACACGGTCGCCTTGATAAGATGAGGCTTTCGCCACCACGCGCAATCGTCCGGTGCTGGCTCGTGCAACCAAGCAGAGTGACATAAACAAAAAGAGCAAGAGTCTGGAGGGAAATGAGCAGTTCTGCCATCACAAATCATCTCACCAAAATGTTATCAAACCTCACAGTAACCGAGAAAAATTCATCATACATTCAACATGGGCGAAATGCAGTTTGAATTTCGCGCCTTCGCTTCGAGAATTCGGGGAGCATTGACAAGTTGCCCAAAGAGCGGCCGGGAGTGGCATTATGGCAAATGGGCGGTGAGAGTGCAGGAGTACTGGGAGGAATTAAAAGGTTCCCGGCTGTGTTGGGTAGAAGTAAAGGCTTCTATTCAGGTTACTTCGTAGTAGAAGAAGGAAGGGAGGACGGAAGAAGGTGGGCGCCAGGCAGGAGTGGCGGGCATTCTTTGGCGAATGCACCGCCGGCTTCCCCTTCCAGCGACGGCATGACTCGTCCTGTTAAGGTGCGCTCGTCTTTTATTTCTTTTTCTTTTCTTTTGTTTGTCTTAGCATTTTTTCTTTGTCGACTAATAGCGCATACCTATTTTTTCCTTCCTTTTAAGATGGCATGCTTTTGCCAAAGGTTTTCCTTGTAAGAATATGATTCATGTTCGTTTGGTTTCTTCTTGTTTTCTGGCTGTCCCGAATGTTGTTGTGTTTGAAATTGCAATATTTCAGGAGCTATGCGAGTGGCTGGATGGCGGCGGATGTGGTAGCAGCCCTCCATCTCGAGCATGGCTCGCTGGCGACTGGAATGCGCCCCTTCTGCTCCTTGCCAAACTTATGGCGATCGAACTTGAACAAAGGTTTGTGTTTGCATTTTCAAATTACAACAGTTTAGTTGTTGATCTTTCATTCCTTCACACCACTGCTTGTTCTTTCTTGCATTAGAAATGTCAGTATTTATTTTTTTTAAATTTCTTGCAGGAGGAAATCCGCAATATCCGACAGCGAGGATGTTACTTTCAAGATCTCTTTTGACTCAGTAAGTGCCTCCTATTTGTTCATGGCTGGTATCTTCTTGACTTTATTTATTTATCGTACATGGAAGTAAGATATTTCAAAGCGACACCATTGATCCTATGATTGATAACAAGGATGTTCAATGTCAAAATAATAAATATAATGGTAAAGATAGGTAATAATGACACATTGACACGGGTGATGATGGAGGGTCGACGATTTGTCTCATTTCTTGCTAGATGCTCGAGTTGGCCGAGGACACTCTCGGCATTCCAGTCTTGATAACGGAGCGAGATTTAATCGTTCGCTTCCCGAATGTTCACCTCGCACTCTTAACCTACCTGATCTGCCTGCGTTCGAGCCTCGAGCGAGTGGATTCAAGTTAGATAGCACTGATTATTATCGTGTTTATTTTTTTAATCTTTTCCCCTGTTACAGTATGCTCTCGTACTTCTTAAACACAGCGAGGTACTGTATACTGTCAAATGGTTTAATTCTCTATACATTTCATAATTATGCAACATTGATGGCTACATTATAAATTTTAGAAGCGCTCCGTTCTGCCGCACCGCCACGGTTAATCTTCGAAGCACGGAATGGTGCTGATGTCCAGCTGCCAACGTGCCCGGCATGCGGAGAGCATGTCTTCATCATTGATAGGGTTTGGTCACAACTTCCGTTCATGTTACGATTCTCTTGTTTTCATCTTCGAGTTACCTAAGTTTTCTGATACTATCTTTTGCAGGTAATCGTGACGCGTGTCGTGTGGCATCGGACATGCTTCAAGTGCGCCGAGTGCGGCAAGCTGCTCGGCGCGAGGGGCGCGGCGAAGCGGACGCGGAACGGCGACTTTGAGTGCATCCAACACGCCGTCCGACGCATCCTCGATGCCCTCCCTGCCGAATCGTTCGTTTGCGTTCTCCTTCTGTTCAAGTTATCTAGTCTAACCACCATCATGATGCTCTACAATTCGTGCCCATTCATCTCTCTCTCTCGTCTTACAACGCACGTACATATCTCTCCAACTTCCTTCCACAACGCTTCTTTTTTTTCTTTTCACAATCGATTCCGATAAGCGTGTCTTTGACAGGGCGAGGGCTGACAAGCGAGAGAGAAAGAGTGGCAGCCACTTTTTGACATTATTTCTTGTTGAGTGTCATGTCAGACGAAGCTTCAATGAAAATGACATGGGCGAGAGAGTGGATAGAAGAGAGGGAGTAAGAGCAGGAACAAGTGGGAGTGAGAGATACCTAGAGATAGAGAGAGAGCAAAGTGAAGGTAGAGTGAGGGTGAGAGGCTCTTCTCTCTCTCTGTCTGCTTCCTTCCCAGCTGTCACATCCGGATCGAAAGAATAGTCGGCGACTAATGGCGCGCTAACTGCAGCACATGCATGCGGTCATTTCCTCTGGGAGATGACCGGGGAAAGGCATGAAAGTGGGAGGAAGAGAGACTAGGTAATGACGAGAGAATACAGACGGCGCGAGGGCGGCTATTTGCCGGCTCCTTTCATTGGCAAGAGCATGTACTGAACAGAGAGCGCAGCAGCTGGAAGAGTGTTCTCTCTAGTCGGTGCAAGGAGGGGAGTGGCGAGGAAGAGAAAGCCATCTCCGACCTGGCCGACGACTACACACTCTTCCTTGCATTCAATAATGCATATTGGGGGAGAAGCTGCAAAGGGAAGACTCGAGGGATTAATTTATGCAGTCCGCACTGGAATGCTTTCCTAGGGTACAACATCTAATTCGGACAGAATTTTCAGTGAGAATGGCGATTGATTCTCTCATATTATTGCATGTAGCGAATTGGCCACCAGATTCAGACATGTCAGGTTCCTTGTGCATGCAGTTATGACAAGGAAGAGAATACTGATTGCATGTTCATTCTCTTGCTCAATCACTGATCATGATTTTTTTTTCATGGCGTGAGGCAGACAGGAACACAGCCATGAGTCTTCTTTGTAAACAATGGGAAGAAAGATGGGAGGAGTGATTGTGAGAGAGAAAGAAGTACACGTTCAAAGGAGACAACGATGGAGAGAAATGGGCGCAGCGAAAATTGCTCACATCCTATTTGGAGCATGCGTCTGTTGCATCGACTTTGAAAAGGCTAATTCAGGCGTTGCTCTGTTCACAACACCAGCTTATGGCGACTTATTCTTGGTCTTGTCTACCCTGAGGGCGGGTTTGGCGAGAGGGATTCAAGCACGAACGTCGAACATAACGGCAAACAAAGAGAGAACGTGGAAGATGAGAGAGAGAGCGAAGGACATAGGCATAGGCAGATGGATAGAGAGAGAGAGAGAGAGAGAGAAAGGAAGAGAGAACACAAGGAACGGCATGCAGGAAGGGATGAACAGGCTGAGGCAGATGGTTGCTTGGTCCATGCTAGCATAATGCTCGTTGTGATGTGCAGGAGCAGCGCCAGCCTCGGCGGCGGCAGCGGGAGTGGCTGCGTGGAGAGCAGCGACGGCGACAGTGTCGGCTACGCAATGGTGGGCGGCGGGCCGGTGCCTCCTCGCCAGCTCAAATCCCCTCGACCGCCAGTCGCGCCCCCTCCGAGACCCAAGCCGAAGCCACCGCCCAAGCCACGCCATCTCACGAGCAGACCTGAGCCCGTCTATGACACACTCGAGGAGCCAGCCCAGCCTGCCCCTCAACAACAACAGGAGAAGACCAGGGTTTGGATTCTTATTTCTTTTTCTCTTTTTTTCAAGTCATCACTCTCCGGGTTTTTTTCCCTTCAGCTCTGGGAATTCCCAACCTCGCTCTTCATTGTATTCGAAAAAAAATTCCATAGCTAGGGACACATTTTCGGTCTTGGACTCGTCTATATCGACCTCTCTCTCTCAACTTTCGTCACCCCTTTATCAGAACACTGGCGCATCTGATGCTGTCTTCACAGATTATATTCTTGCTTGTGCCGTCAATCAGCGAGCGAGACCAATGTTCCCTTGCGCTTATACAAAGTACACAACTCCATGGCTAGATAAGAATATAGGCTACATATTATTTCATTGCGTTCTTTTTCCTGCGGCGACGACCAAAGGAAAGAGAATGGAGGAGGATGTACTCAAGGAGCGCCGCTGATTCAGAATGATGACTGGCCCGCTATAGTTTCAGCTTTACGAGTCTCGCGCATCCCATCCCTCTCACCATTTCCTCCTTTGGCTCTCTGCTCATTCTCCATCTTCTCTCTTTTTTAGTCGTCGCCAACTGGAGAGCAGCAGCGAACACGCGGTGGATCTACAGAGGAAATGGCAGAGCAAGGAGGAAGTGGACTGGTCGGCGATGACGAGCCTGCTGCAGCGGCGGCCGCCCCGAATGAGGCTTCCGGAAGCGTAGAGCCAGCTTCTCCAATCTACGATAACACCCAGTCAACGAATCCAGCAGTAATGGAATTGGCGGGAAGCCCGGCCTCGGTGTCGATGTTGCCTAAGAAGAAGAGTAAGGACACTCCGCCGAAGATGTCGCCTCCATCAGACGAGAGCGGCGGCTCCCGCTGCTCTTCTGACTCCGGAGTCGTGCTGCGAATGGCGAGGATGTTCAGCGGGGAAGAGCCTGCCGCCTCCTCTTCGAGCCCTTCCACTAAACGTAAGGAGATCACCTCCAGGGCATCTCGTACGTAACTTAGTTATTTACTTCTTTGAAGCTGCCAACAGTAGTGAGACGAGCCACATCACTTTACAGAGCCGGCCGTGGCGCCTCCTCCCGTGCCGCCGCCGCGTCCAAAACGGGCCAGCATGCTCATCACTTCTGCAGTTCTCTCACCCAATGGCACCAACAACCCTCACTCTGTTTACCTGGACTCGTCTACAACATCATCCAGGTTTCTTTTCAATCTCGTCTCTATGACTTTCCTGAAGATCGTGATGGAGAGGGAAAGAAAGAATGCGATTGCTCGTTGTTTGGCAGGACCTCAACCCTCTCGCGCCCCTCGGTCTCTCCAACGCCTCCTCCACCCCCAACCCGTCCTCGTAATCGGCCGCTCCACATCGACGAGTACCCCGACTACCTCTGTCCTTTTACAGAAGATGACGAAGATGCGGTTGGTCACGTTGGTTTTAGTTGACGATTGGCCTTTTTGCTTGAACACCTTGGGCATATTGGAAAAAGCGCTGGAAAAGAGACGTGCGCTCAATTGCAGACGAGCGAGTATGACGAGTCGAAGAATCCCTTCGCGGACAGCGACGATGACAGCAGCAAGGGCCCGCCCATTCCAGCTCCGAGGACGTGAGTTTCAGCAGTTATTATCAGTGCTGACATAGTGCCTGTCTCTGAACTTGGGCCGGGGGTTACAATATGAAAAATTGATAAACCCGGGGAGTTAAAATTGAAAAATGGCCATCGCGGGGGGTTACGAAGTGCTCCGGCCCTGCGGCCCGGGGGGTTACAACCCTGTCATGGGTCAAACCTATTTCAGCTCTGGTTATTATCATAATAGTCAGATGCTATCTTGGATGTGCCCCAATCTTTCTAAACCTGTTTTATTGTTAGACAGCCACCTCCGCTTCCCGAGTTGCCGGGAATGTCTGATCGGCCAAAGGTGCAGCCACCGCCGCCCCCTCCCGGCGGTGTCCGCGTCGAGTCGCCCATCGACGGCGGCAGTGATTCCAGCTCGGTCGGCACATGCACCCCTGCACCGCCCAAGCCCGCCCGAGGCAACTACGTCCAGCCGGGCGGCTCCTCCGAGCCTCGCATTCAGACTCTTCGCATCTCACGCAAGAAGTTCCGTGCGCCACTTCCGCCCGTGCCGCAGAAGCGAAAGGTTGTCTTTCTATGCATGCGATCACTTCTTGCTTGGTACTATTCTCGAAAGGTTGCTCTTAAAACACTCTCAATCAACAAGCATTTTAGATCAACTTCACTGAGCACGGAACGTCAGAAGTCGACTCCGCCATCATTGCTAAGCGCCTAGCGGAGATTGAGATTGCGATGGGTAGAATCGAAGTGGAGGGACGAGCCGTCGAGAAGGAGATGCTCTTCCAGATTGCAACAAGTAAGCAGTCCATGCACTTCCTTTGCTTCCTTCGATTCATTATTTACTTGAATTTTCGGATTCTAATTAGGTGCTAATTAATCTCCTGCACAGATCCAAACACATGGGTACGCTGCCCTCGTACAGATGACTGGATCGTCATTCTCAACAAGAAGCTCGACCTGACTCGCGAGCAACTTCAGCTGCTTGGCTTGTATGTGTCGTCCACACCTTGTTCGAGTGTTGTTATCTGATAGCAGAGGGAGATGGGAAGGGTTTGTAGAGAAGACTTAAGACTCACAATCAGACAGAGAAAGAAAGAAGAAGTGAGATATTGCAGATGGCGCGAGGCCTTCTTGAATGACGTGCACTCCGAGACCGAGTACGCTATTCGTTGTCTTCTCGACAAGGACGAACTTGGTTTTTTTTTGCATTTGATATAAAATCGTTTTTAGCATGAATGTTGCACATTTGCATTTTTCCAGTTTTTTTCTTGTTTCTTTAATATGCGCAATTAGTCATTGCAGGGAATAGATGCCAGTGTACGTTTGAGAGTAAAATTAGAATTTGTACTTCAAAATCAGATCCTAAATTCGGGATGGGTATATATGTATACTAGTATTAAACTCTGAATCGTGCATTTCCTAGAAATGCGTTTTCTCCTTCTTGCAGAGAAGACAGCGTGGGATGTGGAGCGAGAGGCGACTCTCACTAATCTTCTTATCTACATTATCGACGAGAAGATCAAGCTGGACGCTTATCTGATGGATGCACGACCAGTCGATGGTGAGAGAGCGGGAGAGAATGACAAAATCAATGTCATTCAACCTTGCAGCGTCGAGCGAAGGCAGCGTCTGCAGCGAGGGAGTGGGCGACAAGTCCAAGAGGAAGATGAAGCTCCGCAAGCGACTCTCCTTCCTCACCAAGAGTCTCAAGAAGAAGAGGGAGCCTGCTAATGGACATACGTGAAGCTGCTCGTTTTTTCGCCTGCGTTTCATTTTAACTTATTTTACTCCTGTTCGTTTTATCTTCCCTAGGAAGCTCTAGATTGCAGTTTTCTGGTTGCTGTATCTTAGCTTGTAGTGTGTCATTTGTCAATCTATAGGTTCTCTTCATATTACCCGCTTGCCATCACCTCTGATTAACATGCATCAAGAAGCCATTCCAGTGCTATTTATGCTCTTGCTGATTCTTGTCTCTGTGCTCTGTGTCTGGTCATTGCGTTTGACTAGTCAATTCAATGCGGAAGTTGCTTACACTTTTAGCAAGCGCCGCGCTCTTGCTTCTCCCATCCGGGTACTCGTCTCATTTCATTCGTGTCGCATCTATTATTCTTTCTCCCCGCTCATCCTTCCGGCATACATTGGAAGCATTACTAGTTCGTCTCTCACAATATAGATTCTCTAAACTAGTTCGTCTCTCACAATATAGATTCTCTCTAAAGGCTATGTACAACCTTTGAAGCATTTGTCGAATCTTAGTTCTTTGTATAATTTGTGATAGAAAATGTACCATTAGTAGTCAAATGTAATATTGATACCTTAATGACCAGCCTCCAACAAGTCGGCAAATAAAACCGGAAATAATAAATATAGCTGTGGGATTTTTTGGTGTACAGATTGTTTAAGACATTACATAGTACAACTCTTCAATTCCAATTTAATGTATTTTAGCTGCCGAACGGAAACACAAATCTGGGAGCCATTGCAACAGTCCAAGATACATCAGGTTATAACCGTTTAGCTAGGGAGAGTTGCCCGGGTACTTGGAAATGCGGATGGCTCTGATGGGAAATGTCTTGAATTCCGGACGCTTCAATTTTAACGGTGTCAGGTGTTTTCAGATTCTTCAAACACCGAATAGGTAATTTGTCATATTTTCCATACAGAATGAACGAATTTAAATGAAAATTCGGCATGGACGAGACTTTTCAGCCATTCATTGCCGGTCGTTGCTAGGGGAGATAAAAAGAAAGCGGAAGTTGTGAGCTGTCGCTGCAATCATGTGGCTTCCTCGCCCGTATGAATTTCCCATGGTTTTTCATCGTCCCTAATGTTTGCGAGGCACTTTAGTATTATCATCAATAAATTAGAATCGTCGTTACGACAATTTCATGCAGACAATAATTCTGCATGAAATTGTAGTCATTCGTCGTCCGTTAAATCTCTTTTCCTGAACGTATTGAATATGTATGTACATGTATATACTGTCTTTTTTGTTGAAAGAAATAATTGACATTCTGACCTTCTTTCGAGGTTAAAACGCAGCCGATTTTACAATAACAATGATTGAACGACTTCCGCAGTCGCCTTCTTCTATTCAATCACTACAACTCGATCACCAATCTGCTGTCCCTCTGTCCCGCTCACGGCCCGCGGACCCTTCTCTCAAGCGGTACCGGTCCCTGAAGAGACAGAGGGGGGCAATGTTGGTATGCACAACCCAGCAAAGCGGCAATTTTCTGTTTAGTTGTTTATTTAAAAGAAATAACATACTTTCGACACACTTTCTCTTATAATCATCCTTAATATTGATAAATAGGTAGTATCTGCATATTACATTTGATTGTGAATTATGATTGACTGAGAAAAAATCTTCGTATTACTAATTTGTGGAAAACAATGAACAGCAATGAATCACTATAAGCCGTAGTGAATGCAGGGAATTGTTTTTGCCTTTCTTTTTCTTTACTTTTCAACGTTGTTATTTTTCATTCTCTTCACATCTCCATCTCTCTGTCCCTTTCTCTCTCGAACATCTCGTTCTCTGTCTTCTCTCTCCCTCTTTCTATTTCTGTCTCATTCTCTTTTCTCCCACTCATGTCTGCGCTTCAACAATTTGCATTAATAAATAGAATGATTCATTGAGATGCTCTTGTCTTAGAATAAGGCCCCTTTGCTGAAGTAAAAAATGAATATCATGGCAAGCAAAATAGTCTCTTCTCTCTTTTCTCACCCATCACGAATCTCTCTCTCTCTCTCTCTACTTCTCCCTCTCTCTCTCGCTCTCTCTCTCTCTCTCTCTCTTTCTTTCTGTCTCTCTCTCTTTCTTTCCGTCTGTCTCAATCTCTCCACACATTCTTCCACAGGCATGGGGCAGAATTGGCAGGAAACCTTCAATTACATATTGGATTCAGACGGAGCAGAGTATCACGAAGAACGGAGGTGAACATTTGTTATGGTTCTTATTCTCATTCTAGAATGTTAATAATATCTGACTAGTTTTAAATTTGTAGATAAACTTCTGCATTCTGTTTGAATGTGTTTTCATTGCAGACATCTTTGATCTTCAAAGAGACCTTCGTCAGCGAGAGAGCTAGATGGAATTGACTGAGTGTTTGAGTGCAATTCCTGGCTGCGCCCTTTTCATTTCCTTCCTCATCGTCTTTCTGGTGGCATTCTGCCATATGATGATGAATTCAGTTATTGTGGTTCGAAGCAATGAATGCACAATTGCTTGTGCCTTTACTAATTAGTTCCTTATATCACAAATTGTAGACACTCATATGTCCATTGCAGAATCGGCCTAGCGGTTGCGCTCCTTCAGTGTCGGTTGGGAAAAAAATTATTATTACATGTCTAGCAACGCATAGAACAGTTGCTTGTTTGAGAGCATGCGAAACCGTCTCGGCGACTGCGTCGACTTTGCTGCTGAAATGTGTGGCGCACTGATCGAATCGGAGGCGCAGGTCACTGAACTCCGCGAAGAGCTTGCACGGGTCCGTTTCCAACATGAGTGGATGTAGAAGATCTAGAGCGCCTAATGACCATCTCACAAGTTATGATTAATGGTATTTACCATGGTAAGCTGCGAGCGCATAATGTACCCTGTTTCTAGAAAGAGCGAGAACTCCGCTGGCTCCGCCAGACGTACCGTAGCATCATGTACCGGGTACTCGAGGAGGAGTTAATTCGACTGGATGTAGTAGTCGCTGGCACTTGGACTCCCTCAAAGTTCGCCGACTACTCTACAATAAAAGAGACATGTGTTTAGTATGGACTATTGTATATTCCTCAATCTTGCCTTCACTTTATTTCGTTGTTATTGCTCATATTTCTTTTTCGCTTGCCAATTCTCTCCAAAACTGCCTTTGCTTTTCCTTAAAACGAACATTGTGTGGCTTTTTTATGTGCTGTACAATATGACGTGTCCGTAAAGTTTTACTCCACACATCACATTTCTTTAAACAAGGAAAAATAAGCATCGTCACGATAATAGATGAAGGACAACCCATGTTTCATAATTGATCACACAAAGGGAAGATTTGATGTAGAGGAAGAAAAGGAAGCCTGATTGGAGAAACAGCTCACAATCAGACAGACACACATGTTGATGTTCAGAGAAAGGAGCAGAGAAAGACGGAAAGAACGGCTATTCTGTGGAAACTTACATAGGTATTAGGAGAGTTAACGTCACCGGAAGCATGTTTGGAATACGACGAGGTTATAATCTTTTTTTCTTTCTTTGCGAACCAAGAGTCACAAGACTCGGGAGGAAAAGTCTGTTGATTCAATGGGAGAGGCTTGAGAGAGGAGGAAGATATTGCATGCGTGATTCTTGCCTTAGAGAAAACAAAACACTTCTTACACTACTCTTATCCTCGACATGGATGAATCTTTTCTCGGGTGAGGAAAACGACAACAACAACGCTATGACACGTTCATGGTCGGAAGAAGATGAGGCGGCAGCTGCGGCATTCTATGGCTCATGAGCAGGGGCTGGAGTGGCTGGGCGCGCTCCACCGTCTTGGCCATGCCCGGTCCCAACAAGAAGACATTTGGCCTTGCAGAGAAGAGAGGGACAGTGAGAGAGTGTGTGAGAGAGAGATAGAGAGAGAGAGAGAGAGAGAGAAACAGGAAGAGCACGATAGATGCTACCGGGAGGTGCGGGAGCGTGGCAGATTGCGATCAGAAGCGGAGAAAAGAATCGGGAAAGAGTGAAAGGGAAAAAGGCTGCTTCTCAAGGAAGCAACCACCAGAAATCTGTTCACAAGAGAGAAGAAAAAGATATTTCGACAAGCGAGACGAAATAGTCAAAAGTGGAATAGCTTCCACATCTAATGCATGAATACATGATAAAACGGCGCGATACGACTCCAATAAATGGTAAGGCAATAAGCAGAAATGTACAGTAGCAAAAATACTCTGTGAACTGTTCTCAAGTGATCAGAATGAAGATGAAGAAGTAGTGTAAGGGAATTAGAAATTCGGATGATAAAACGATTAGAAAAATATAAAAATACATGCTGTATGCTGAATTAGCGAGCTTACAATTAGACTTAAGTAAAAGAGCGTAATATTACGCAGACTCGGCAGGGGGCGTTGTTGGGTTGGCGTGGTTAGCAGCAGCCGGCCCGTCCTGCTCTGAGTCTGCCATCTCTTGCAGCGTCTGCTGGCTCTGCTCCTGAGTCTGGTTCTCTGTCGTTGTTGCTGTCGTGCCAGTGCAGTTCGAGAAAGGATTTATCCGATGCAGATAGCACAGGTTACAGACGCGAACCTGGAAAAAAGATACGGTAACTTACTGTCGTTAACCCGGATACTGTATCGTTTATGAACCAGTCATCAAACAATCTATAGCATACTCAAGGTGCATTCCAATGCAAGATAGAAGTGAATGTTGACAGGCTGAATGTGAACCTTTCTCTCATAGCCGAGCTCAGGGATGCAAATGGAGTGGGCGGAGCATCGATGGCAGAAAATACGGCCGCAGTTGCGGCAGTGATGGCGGCGACGGACGACCGTGAAGTGGGAGGAGCATGCTGTACACTGCTCGCAGTCCGAGTCGGGCACCCAGCGGACGCCTGCAAGGATTAATTTCTATTCACTCAAAGTCTCACCAGTTTCAATTATAGACAGATTTTGCATAATTATAGACTCTACTTTTATTCACATCATTACAGATTCTCACTCCCTCACTTTCCACAGTCCTCATATGAGATTGCTGCACTTGTATTCTCATGGTAAGGGGAAAAACCTTGACATATCTCGACAACAACTTTCGATTGCTATTGAACCTCTCTCCTTCTCTTGTCTTTTGCATGTACAAACTTGTCTCACCGATGAATGAAGGCAGTGGCAGTGATTCTTGCACTTCTACGCCCATTTCTTCTTCCGAATTCTGAGTGCGCGCAACTTCGCCACTTACCTTTAAAAAAGGGAAGGAATACAGTTGAAAATAACAAAATAGACGTATACTGATAGTTTGATGGAGCAGAGGAAACCAACTTCATAGACCGGAATGGCCTCGGCCGGCTGTAGAATGAGCTTGAGCACTTTTCGAATGTCGGACGAGTTCGTGGTTTGGAGTTGGTCAGCAACGCCTGTAGTTACTCATATTATACATTGTATTATTTAAGTTTCAGAAAGAATAATAATAATAGTAATAATAAATAATAATAATAAATAATAACAATAATAATAATAACAAGAATATCAACAATAATAAAACAAACCAGCGATACAGACGAAGAGACGATGTACGAGATCTTCTGATGAGCGGAAGCGGCAACGGAGTTCATGAGGGTCGGGTGGCAGTCTGCAATTGGTCCTTGTCACACTCTGAAACTTCCCTCGGAATGAACTGACGGTTCATTCTCATCTCCTTCGCCCGGCCTCTTCTCATCTCCCTCCTCCTCCTCTTCATTCTCTTCAATGTCTCCTTCCTCACTCTGCGTCTCTTCTTCCTCTTCTCCTTGTAGCATCCTCTCTCCATCATGAGATGTCTCCGTGGTGCTGGCACCAGTAGCAGCAGAGATGGCAGTTGGAGCAGCAGCCTGTCTCTCTCTTTCCCTTTCTCTTTTCTCTCTTCTCTCCTTGCTGCTGCCCCCTCCGCCCTCTCTCCTCTTCCTGAACTCCTTCATCGTCAACACTTCGTCCTCGTCCACTGGTGATCTTGCTTCTCCAGAGCATAGAACGGCTTCCACCTAAGGTAAGAGAACGCGTTCATGGGCGGGTCAGCAAGGGAAGGAAGGGCAAGAAATAACAAGAAGAAGAAGAAGCACTTACAAGAACACGAAAGACTTCACAAACCTTGGCCAACTCCTTCTTGGTGAGAATTCTTAGAAGATTGCGAATCTTCTTGAGAAGAGAAATGTTGGGCCGGAACATAGTAGACATCTTCTTATCTTCGCCATCAACATTTAGAGCGCCTTCGGGATAGTAGAGTAAGCCCCTGGAATGAAGCATTAGGATTGAGAGAGAGAGAGAGCGAGAGAGAGACTGAGATATAGAGTGAGAGAGAGAGAAATAGAGAGAGAGAGAAAGAGAGAAAGAGAGAGAGAGAGAGAGAGAGAGAGAGAGAGCAAAGTCTCGAAACATCTGCCAAAATGTGTTATGCTTTCTGCTGAAGTGATCTGTGATCCCTCCACAAAAAGATAGCTGCGTACCACACAATCGCCAGACGAGGGACGATAATCATGACGGAAGGGTCGCAGTAGTCAATCATCTCACGAGTGATGAGATCCCTCCTGACTGCCTGCTGGAGGACGTCGGAGAAGAGGACGGCCACGTCCAACTGAGCGTCATGCTCTGCTGCCGTCTTCACGGGCACCATGGCCGAGACGTACCTGAGCATATTAACAGATTAAAAGTCCATACATGATCACAAACTTAAATATCTTAGAGAAAAGTTGTAGTGTGTTTAAGTTTGCAAAATAATCAAGTCCCAAAAATGTTTTTAAAATATATTCTTCAATACCATACATAGTGCGCTTTTTCTATAGGTTTATGCTCAAGTCAAACGCACTAAAATGGTCTAAACGAACACCAACCACATTCCTTAGTCTGCGAACGCCAAACTGAAAGAAATGCAATCTATTTCTCTCTCTCTCCAACCTAAGACCATCTCCTCCCTCTGTCTACTCTGGCTAGAGCAGGACATCTCATCTAACTCTTTCTTTTACTTAACCCAATCTTCCTTGTTAGAAGAAAGTGTTCACATTTCCAATCATTCTGGCGAGAAACA